>JAOTQE010066518.1:0-15962 GCA_025631205.1 Nesometra sesokonis
ATACCTTCACTCGTGGTTTATCAAGTAAAATATAGAGTCTAAACGACACAAACGATGAACAGTGTTTTAACAACGTTCACTACAGAGCCTATGATATCATTAATTCTACAAAGTAGGTCATTGAAATTTGGCTTATAATAATATATGGGTTAATAATTCATTACCGTAAGACCTAATAAAGCCATCTTAGATTAAAATTAAAAATCATCGTGGTACGCGGTCACTTTCTTTGAAATAATGCCGTACCCAGGCGCGGATCCAGGATCCGCCGAAAGGGGGCGCACTTTTCCAGACCGGGTGGGCGCGGTTGCCGCATTTTTTCTGACGAGCAAAAAAAAAAGGGCTATTTCCCCATGTAGGTGCTCTAGTACCCTATTTTGTTCGTAGTTTGGGTTTTTCCTGTACATTTTAGGCCCGGCGCACCTAATATAAGGGGGGGCGCAACTACGTTTTGGCGAAAATAGGGGGGGGGGGCGCGCGCCCCTCTGCGCCTCTGATCCGCGCCTGGTACCGTATGAAACGCCTAATCCTGGTGTGTTAAAAAAGATGGCGGCTGTTCAGTGATTGTTTTTTAGGAAGGCACACGTCCTTGTGTGGGGTTCTTAGATTACCCTTTCCCCAAACCCAAATGTTCATAATAGTTCAGTAGGGTTCATAATTGATCAGGAATGATCCTCTGTACTGTAAACATAAATACAAATTCACCTTTCAACTAGGGGTTATAGCAGATAGAGCAACATATGCGAGGGTGCAGTCGTTAACAATTGTCTTGTTATATTGATATCGATCTAGTCGAATTCCTTACACGAGAAAATATTAAATGGCTAGTACTTTTAGCCTGGTGGTTAGCATGTTTACTCCCAATGAGGTCCCGGGTTCGAACAGCATGACAAAGTTTTCATCATAAAGACATAGGCCTATGTTTTAAATTTTAGTTCGTAATCTGATTTTTTAAACAATATGTTCCACCGGGTCATTGCCCATCCCCATTTTGTATTATTAACCACAATATCGGACATCGGTTGTATCTGACACCTCAGTTATTAACAATCGTTGAATATAATATGGGAACAGGCCTAGACTTATCGCTTAGGCCTATATACCCCCTTTTTTCGACAGTAATGTTGGCTACATACTCGAGTTGCATATGGCTAGTTACGAAGTGGGTTTCGTGAAGTGTAACACACACCAAAAATAACAAAAATAATTATAACAGGCTCGGCGGATGGTATGATGAGTAGCCACAGGGGCGTATACAGGAATTGCCGGAGTTTGCCAAGCAAAAAAAACCCTTTTTTCCAGTATGGTCATTTTCCTCTGAAGTGTGTACTTATTTGCACTGAAGGGGTGCTTGAGGCTCAAATTTCACATTTGTACCCTAATTTTATTGTTTTTTTCCTTTGAAAGTGGTGGGGGGTGGTGCTAGAGTACCCTGAACACCTCCTGTATACGCCACTGAGCCGCCGAAACAGTTCAGCCCCACCCAGGTTCAAGATGAGGTTCCAAAATGTGTCGAATGGCCTACAGCTAAAAATTAACATCTTGAATTATGATTTGACAGGCTTAATTCTGACCTATATTTTAGTTTAAAATATGGAAAACGACTGACTCAGATATGGAAATTGTATGGATTCTGTGATCCACTGTTATCGACTCGACAATAATTGGAGACGCTCTATTGATGCTCGCCGCGATGGATGTACATACGCGATTGGTTTTGTGGATCAATCTATGAGCAGTCCATTTTTGACATTAATTACCAACTAAAATGATAACGCCATCGAGAATGCCAGTCTCTGATTGATCCTTCCATACGATCATTAAAAGATTACAAAAGCAGCCATTTATCACTAGTATGCATCTAGGATAATAATGATGGCAAGTATTATGAATTATCGACTGTAGTTTCATAATTAGGCAATTTTCAAAAACGCCGCGCGGCCCTCATTTTGCGAATTACCTGCACAGTGCACCAGCCAATAATCTTCCAATGATAATTGATGAGACCATAGTGAAAACATATTTTCTGTATGATAGGATAGATGATTAACCGATCTCTAAACAGAAACATTCGTGTATGTCAAAAATATCTATCTGAATATATTCTACTCGTACTCGTAGCTTTAATTTTAGACCTAGGGTTTTCCGTCAAATTTGTAACAAAAATGTAGCCTCTTGTACGAAAAATTTTCTAGCGAAAGTTTAAAATACACAAACTCAACTCATCAGTTGATTGATTTAAAATAATTATTTTACCCCTTCCTTTTTGAAATTTGTAGCGGCCTACTTATACGAAAAACTCAGCGAAAGTTTAAAATTTACAAACTCACTTAAATTGATTGATTTAATTAGGCTTAAGTATGTTGTTTGCACTTTACGTTTCAATTGTTTCGGAGGAGGAGCCGGTGAATTGTTTAAACTTTAGCAAAAAATAATGTACACCAGCAACTGAGGAACTTACGCTCCAATAATGCTGTTGTGAAAGTGTAGGCCTACCGAATTTTATTTTTTTTTAGATGAAATAGGGCCATAATAAATATTTTGAATTCGAACAGTAGGCTAAAGTGGGGGACAGAGGGCAAAGTACGGTACTTGCTAGGACTTATAGTCAGTTATCCTCGCGATTCATCAATTCAAGATTCCTTTTAGACCTAGCTATTTGCTTGTCTGTCCCTTTATTTTATTAGTAAGCCCTCGTGCCAGATTCTCTATTTCACCATGTTAGGCCTCATGAATGTAAATGTAACTTTGTTTTTCAGCCTAAATCAAATACGCTTGTAGGCATAGTAAAAGATTAAGCCTACAGTTAAAATGAGAGACCACTCCAAAAAGAATGAAATTCACTCCCAATCAATTGAAAATTCACTCTTTTGCAGAAACTTCACTCTACAAGAGTGGATTTGGAGCGCTGATAATTCACTCTTTTAATATTGAGAGGCCTGCGCGCGATCTGTCTGCCAAACTCAATCCTGTCTGGCGCTTGAAAATTCAACTACGCTTCTCTTTCTGGTCGATATACAGGGCCTTTAAAAGGTACGTCACAGAATACAAAGGTTATGGATGTAGTACGGTATACGTGGTAATTCCTTTGAAACATTAATGGCTTCACGATTGAGGCCCATTAATACAAGCGGATCCAACAGCTGGATAGAAGGCGTCCGATCCCGGATAGAGGGGATCCGGTGTCAATTTTTTTTCTAGGGTGCTAGGGTCTCCACAAACCAATTTTCAAACAACTTGTTATTGCAGGATATATATACAATTGTCGATAATGCCTAACTGATTACTGATGGATTGACGTGGGTTACCTTGCTATATTGTTGCATTTAGGACAATTGTCGAGGATGCCTAACTGAAATCTGGTGGATCGATGAAAAACTTAAGACGTGGGCTGTATCGTAACTTGTAACTGTTAGGTTTTCAGACAATTGTCGAGGGTTTATGCCTAACTGAATACTGATGGACTGTCGGTGAAAACTGAGTGACAAGCAGTGAAACGCGTTCGTACTTGCCTCGATCACTGTCACTGACTGTCAATTGCACTTAACGATACTGATCGAAAATGACAGAAACATTCTGAACTATAGCATCATACTTCGACACGAATCATTGTAAAAACGACAAGCCAATATGCTGTTCCTGTTCATACTGACAGATCGCATTTGATGAGCATCTGTTCTGTCTCTACACACATAGAAATAAAATGTTTTGAAGGCCGGGCTGTATTGAAATATATATTCTATCGATGTTTTCGTGAAATGTACCCCCATGCTAATACACCACCGCCGTAAGGTCCATCAGTACTATATTAAATGCAGAAAAAAATCTCAGATAATGAAGGTTTCGGTCGACCGCTGGGTTACTCAGCCTATTTAATTCGTTTACAAGACTTGTTCGTTCGTTTTGATGCCTACAAGTACCATTGTACATGGTTGTATGTTTCGCCTACGTATCATCCTACTTCTTTTGATTTTGGTACGGTATGCGTTTGAATGGGATATCGCTCATGTACCATACCTTGGTACTTATGACTTTCGAATCTTAGTCATGCTAACCAAGTTGTTGAAACCCTAAAAAAGAGAGGGTCATTATGCTAACTGTTACAAATCTTGGTCATGCTAACCAAGATGTTAAAACCCCCAATCAAGAGAGGGCCCTTATGCTAAAACGAGCACTGTTACGATTGGTCATGCTAACCAGGGAACAGTTAAATTACTGTTCCCTGTGCTAACCAAGATGATAAAACCCCTGACAAGATAGGGTTAAATCGAGCAACTGCTATGAATCTTGGTCATCTTAACAAGATGTTGAACCTGCTAACAAGAGCGGGTCATTATGTTTTACGAATCTTGGTCATGCTTAACAAGATATTTTGAAACCTATCAAAAGGTTCCATATGCTAATTCGAGCAACTGTCATGCTTAACAAGATGTTGAAACCTCCCCCCCCCCCCCAACAAGAGAAAGCTATCGAAACCCTTAACAAGAGCGGGTCATGGAAAGCCCTAACAAGAGAGGGCCAATTAAACCCCTAACAAGAGAGTGCCATTATGCTAAATTGAGCAGCTGTGGTGCTTAACAAGATATTGAGACCCCTAACAAGAGAGGGCCATTATGCTAAATCGAGTAACGTTCATGCTGAACAAGACATTGAAACCCCTAACAATAGAGGGTCATTAAGTCGAGGAACTGTCATGCTTAACAAGATGTTGAAACCCCTAACAAGAGAGGGCCATTATAAATCGAGCATCACTGTGTCATGCTTAATTATTAATATTATTAAGTCTTGAACCCATTAACAAGAGAGTGCTGGCCATTATGCTAAATCGAACAACTGTTACGTGGTGCGTTTTCGTCTGTGACACGAAGAGGCAAAAACTGTTATGTGTGCGTACGGAAAGGCGCGTAGACGCGAATCGCGTGTGCAATTACTAACACAGAACGTTTACAGTTTGTCTACAAGGTTCGCCAGAAAAAAAGGCAGTAGCAGTGTAACGTATACCGCACTGTAAAGCTGTGCCAGTGATGGGACCCGCGTACCCGTTTAACCTTATGTGGAATGATGAAATCCATCAACAACGTATAAGGGAGAAACTCGTTTCCAACTATCGTTGCAATGTTTCTTCATGCCTTTCCGTTAGGCATCACTCTGCATTTGTTTTGAGTCGGCTGATTCAGTTTTAAGTGACACCAGCTGATTTGTACCGGTCTAACGAAGAGAACGAAGTCATCCCAGAAGTTAACATAAACGGTACAGTATTGCAGCAGGTTTCAAAAATGATTTACCTTGGTCACATGATTACCAGTGATGGAAAATGTGAAACTGAGATGAAGAGAAGAATAGAAATTGCCAGATGAGTCTTTGAGAGTATGGCTAAGATTTTTTCATCAAGAAATATATCAGTTGAAGTACGTAGAAGACTAGTACTGCTACGTCTGGTCAACGCTTCTTTATTGCGTTGAAACTTGGTCTGTTTCACAATCTCTAATGAAGAAACTAGAAGGATTCGAAATGTGGGTCTATAGACGAATCTTAAAAACACCATGGCAAGATAAGATAACGAAAAAGGAAATACTCAAGAAGATGAAAACAGAAAGGCTATTAGTTAAGTCAATCAAACGTAGGAAACTACAATACTTCGGACATGTAATTAGAAAAGAAGGGTTACAAAAAGAATTACTTGAAGGTAAGCTGAATGGCAAACGTGGAAGAGGCAGACCAAGCTTGGAATAGACAGACAACATCAAGGAGTGGTGTACATTGAAGTATATTGATTGTGTAAGGCTAGCTCAGAAGAGAGATGTATGGAAATCCGTGATAGCCAACCTGCTTCGAGCAGAAGACACCAACAGGTAACAGGTAACGAGCGCAATATCCTCGTCGCATTTGGCCATAACGTAAACCCGCCGTGCCAATCCTAACCCGCCGTGCCCAAAATCAGGTTGTTTCTGCGCATGCGCTAGTATTTGCGTTTCATCTCAATGTTTGTTAACAAGAAACGCAACGATCAGGCAGGTGCAGTGGCTGCCTTTTCACGTAAAAAATGTAACTTCGTAACTATACCTACTGGTCTTGGGCCTAGTTTTGAAGTTGGTGTTAAATTGATCAGAAAACAATTTATATTGCAACAAATAACACTTTTTGTCAAAAAATAACCGGAAGTGGAATTGTTCCAATGTTTATTGACTCGATTTCTAGGCCTTTCTAGCCTAGGAACAACTCCCTCGTCTTTATTTAGTACTCTAGCCTATGACTGAGTATGAGGTCCCCCACCATCTAAGGATTAAACAACTTTTCAGGGCCTATGGCCTAGAGGTCCTAACCTGAACAGCTTCCAGGATAGATAATTCATATGGTCAGCTGTCTGGCCCTAAAATTCTGTTTTTTTTACAATATAAGCGTTGATAAATTGGCGGCCGATTTAGCCATACAATCTTGGCTAGGCCTAGGCCATAGGCCTATGTATTGTTTGTATGAGATGAGACAGACAGATTATCATCGACTTGCACAATGGGATGTTGTCCGTTGTGCTATCAGTTAACACATCATCGCGTTTCTTTTTAACAAACACTATTGAGTTGAAACGCAAAGTTCTAACGCATGCGCAGAAACAATCTGATTTTGGGCACGGCGGGTTAAGATTGGCACGGCGGGTTTACGTTATGGCCAAATGCATCGTCGTCAAAAGGAATTACAGAGATATAATGTATTTGGCTATTTAAAAGTTTATATTACTTTAACAATGTAGACATCATTGTTAAAATTGAGATTGTTTACAACGGCCATACGTAGACTTGCCCCAAGTCTGTATAGGCCTACTGTGTTTTAAGTGTGTAATGAAATGCGCCACCAGTGTATGATGAAGTTTTAGTATCCACCTGATATGGAACGCAAAGGGTGCCTTTTGATTGTCGTTTCACGAATTAAACCGAATCACCGTCTTCAACCAACCAAGACTAGGCCATACGTGTGTGTTTAACAAATTCCTTAGACTTGCCCCAAGTCTTAATTTAAATGTTTAACGAAATGCGCCACCAGCGGATGATGAAATTTTGGTGGTGTGAGGTTTGTCGTCAATATATACAAACATCAGAAAGGTATGACCAATCACCTGCTATGGAGCGCAATGGGTGCCTTTTGATTGTCTCTTCACAAATTAAACCGAATCACCGTCTTAAACCAAGACTACAAATTCCTTTATAGTGATTTTAAAACTCGGTATGTAAAAAGTACTATCAGTGGAAAACGATGTACCTGCAAACCCTGCCGATTTAGGTGGTATAGGCTACCGCTTTTTTCACTCCTACCGCCTACCGATTTAGTAGGCTTTTCCTGACGCACAAAAAACCAATAGACCTGTTATTGGAAGTTTGCAATAGAATGGTATGCCATAGAGACCTTCAAAATGTTTCAAAATCAATTTTTGTATTCCATCAGAACCCGAAGATGTGCTTGACGGCGGAGTGTGCGTCCCTCTTTTTTGAATGATCCTGGATCCGCCCCCCGACAATGTTGTTGGCAGGTACCGTAAATGTAGGACTAGCCTATGCCAATTTAACCTACACGAAAACCTAGGTTTCCTCCTAACTAGCCATATTCATTTTGTCCCCTTCCTCAGAATATATGCCGTCGAGATCATTCACACACTGTTCTCCGATAAACCCTTACAAACCATTTTTTCATAATGATAAATACAGTACCGGTATCAAACATTTTTCCCATTCATTCACATTATGCAGGCGCGGATCCAGGATCCGCCGAAAAGGGGGGGGGGGGGGGGCCGCACTTTTCCAGTCCAGGTGGGCGTGGTTTGCCACTTTTTCCTGACGAGCAAAAAAAAAGGGGTGTCTCTCCATTTTGGTGCTCTGGTACCCTATTTCGACCGTGTTTTGGTTTTGCTTGTAAATTTTGCACCCGGCGCACCTAAAATAAGGGGGGGGGGGGCGCAACTACGTTTTGACAATAATAGGGGTGCGCGCCCCTCTGGATCCGTGCCTGATACTAATCGTAATTTATTAAAACAAAATTTCTCAAAATTTGACTTTAGACCTATTTTTTGGTGATTATTTCAATTTGATTTCACCTATGATGGAACTTATTTTGTAGTGAGATCTTACAAATTTCTAACAAAGAAAGAGTAGTTTTACTTAATTTTAATGATGAAAAAATGGCATATTTACTTTATTTTTGTTCAAAAATGGTGATGATGGATGCTTTTAAATCTGTGGTCACAACAACAGCACTTATGGTTTGCTCGTTTCTTGTTTTGTGAGTTTAGGAAACATGCTACAAAAAAACTTAAGGGGGTAATAAAGATTTGTTGGAAATGGATTTCAAATTCTATGTACAAATTTCATGCACGCCTGTTCAAAATTGGCAACAATGGACGCTTTTAAAGTTATGGTCACCACAACAACAGCAACAGAAGGAGGTTCTAAGTTCCGAACTTACTTTGATTCAGCGTCTATCTGTTTCTCCGTCATATCGCCCTCAAGCTTCTCTTTAATCTTTTTATGCCGTGCCTGCTTCAGTTTACTCTGCAGACTATCGCAGCGGAAGTCTTTATCATCTGAAATCTCATCATCTAACGTTGGTGATCCGCTAAGCTCCTCAATCTCCTCTGGTTTGATTAGTAAATCTTCAATATCACTATCATCAACATTTTCTTCTTCTTCCTTTTTGCTTTCCACTTTCTGAGAATTCTCTTGTTCCTGATTCAAAAAAATAGTAGCATGACTCGGGTATAAATCCACCCAATAGTTGAGTGTGTTTTATACATAAACTGAGGTATTTTGTACAAAGAGTTTATCTTAAAAGTAGAACTCAGGAATTAAAGTTTCTATGGACACACCTATAGAACAATTAGTTTTGACAATGAGGTAATAAAAGACAACGATTCCCCAAGTCGCCAATGGCTACTGGAATTCTCATTTCGCTAAAATAAATTTGACCTCTTTCACCAAATTGGCTAAGTGAGAATCCCAAAAACTATCCATTTTGCAGCCATTTTTATTGTTTTTAAAATTTTGGCTAAAGAATTTATAATTTGGCTAAACAAAACAAGCAAACTTTAGCCAGTTTGGCTAAGAAGAAATCAATCTACCAACCAACCGACCGACCGACCAATCAAATCAATCAATCAAATAATCAATCAATCAATCAATCAATCAAATAATCAATCAATCAATCAAACAATCAATCAAATAATCAACCATCCATTCATTTAAATTATTTAGTTGGAATCTAAACTTTTAAATCAATGGCAAACTTCATCAAAAGTGTTTCCATAAGGTTAAAGAAAGCTTCAAAGAGTGCTAAAATTTAAAAATTAAAATTAAAGCATAAGGGGAATTCAACAATTACAAAGGCACAGAAGGGTTTGAGTGGTGTGTTAAAATGCATACAAAATGCGTAAAGGTGTGGGGTATTCTAGGATGGGTTTTATGTATGCATATTATACGCCAGTTAAACACCATTATCGATTTTTATTTTAGCAGAAGCCTATTGTAGAAGCGTATCAAATACATCAGCTTGTTTAGTTTACAACGGCGATTGATCCAAAACATTGAGTATGGGATTTGAGGTTGGTCAAGCAAAATGTACAAATAGCAAAAAGGGTGGGGTGGTAAAATTGACCAAACACAATGCTTATGTACAGTAATTGTTCAATGCCCCCAAACAAATTTCACAAACATAGGTTATTACCTCTTCTTTATGCTTAGGATTTCCAAACCAAAATCTCTGAAAAAATCTAACAACAAACAATACTGCGACAAGTGTTATTAGACTGGCTGTGATGCAGTAAACACTGTCTTCCCTATCTGCCTTCATCTCAACCATCTCTGATGTCACTGAAAATCAAATACAGTACATTAAATTTGATTATATGCAACTTGACTTGCTTTCAAAAGGTCCACTAATCAACTTCAAGAAAGTATAATGCATACTCCAAGCAATGATGATTCATGATGATGACATAATTTATGTTGAAATATTGAATCCTGTCACGATGGCATGTATCTCATTGCTTGGACATGGATGAGGTAGAGAAAATCTCAAAAAAGAGGAAAATATAAATCTCTGGCTAAGTTCTTCTGAAATTGGCATATTTTTTAACATTTAGAGTTTGCAATACAATTGTTGGGTTATATGAGATGTAGATTCTAAATTTAGAGTGTTTATGAAGCAAAAATAGGGAAAAATACATGAAAATTTATGACAAATAGAGGACCAAAAAATATTCTAAAAACACTGAAATCCTCTGATCAGAGGAAGAATCTCATCCATGTTGGAGTATGCATTATACTTGTCTTACTTGATTTGCTTTGTTAAGCATTATTATGATCAACTCTTTTAAATAATTTATTACCGTATATAAAATTATATGTACAGTAAATTTTTAAAAAAAATGTTTTTGGACCAAAATTAGAAAATACACATGACACATGTGGAAGTCTAGCCAAAGGTAAGAAAAATGGCAAGGCTGAGTAATTTTTAGAATCCAAAAGGTCCACTAATCAACTTCATGAACAATATTCAGATAGTATTTTATAAATAAATCAATGCATGTACATCTCATTGGAGAGTTTGGTAAATTTGTTTTGGTCATTTCTTGATGTTCAAAAAATGCATATTTAAAATGTTGACTGTTTATAACTTTGCAAGAAAACAGAGTATAAAACTTTTATTAAAAAAAATGATTTTTTTTAAATAAAATTATAAAAATATAAAATTACAATTTTTTAAATGGGATTTTAAAAATTAGCATAAAAACCTATTATTAGCTAATCAAAACTAAGCAAATACTGTGTGACACCGAGAACCTGCCCGTCTGTAGACCCTAGGTCTAGGCCTAGGCCACAAAAACTGGGAAAACCAGCCGCCGCCGCCTGTGCGCCGCGCCTTGTAGGGGCCTAGCTAGAGGAGGAGGTGAGTGATCGATGATGATCACTCACCATAATATAGCCTAGCCTAACTCGTTTCTTAACCTTTTGGGCTGCAATAAAATACAAAATTAAATGCAGTAGTTTATTAAATTGATAAAATTTTACCTGTTTTTGTGAATACGCACTAAATTCGATATTATAATGTAATTTTAGAATTTAACTTCATCACACAATCAACCACTTGTGTTTTTAGAAGTGTTTGACAAAGAAACATGTAAAGTCAGACCCGACGGTCGGTACAATTATCGTTTTGAACCGTAAAGATCGTACTGTAAATCAGTGATGCGGAACATCACAGATCGTCGTAACAAGCAAGTCAGTCTTCTTAAAATGAAATTTTTTATTAAATTTGTTGATTATTATAAAAACATTTTTATTAAAAACTTCCTCAACTCTAGGCGTAATTGATTATTTGTTGGGCGCTAATGCACTTTTTCACTCCACATTGAAAAAAACCCATTGGCGTCTAGGCCTAAATGCTAGGCTAGCCATATAGCCTTATATAATACAACGTGTTTCGCCTCCGCAAACAAGTCATTTTCTTGGGGGTGGTTCGTCCTCGAGTCGTTTCGTCCTCTAGACATCAGCCTAGGTCTATCGTTCTCCCACTATTTTTCTAAATAATGTATTTATTTTGTAGGTTATAATATTGCAAATTATACGATAACATAAAATAATATTAGTAACTAGGACTGGCCTAGCCTAGATTAATATTATTTAAAGGACATTTTTAAAGAAACTATGAAAACAATTTTAAGTGGCCTATTTTAAATTATTTTTTAGTTGTCATAATATTAAAATGTCATCGTTGTTGATCAAAAGTGAATATACCCTGCCAACTCTCACACATAATGCACGAGTCTTACATGGGACCCATTTTCAATATCTTGCACATCTTAGGCCTATATCACATTTTCTCATGCATGAGAAAAAATCATATCAAGTTGAATATCGGATTATATCTCAGAAAACACCGAAAATGAGGTTAAAATAGCATAAATGATTACAATTTTCATGAAAAACTGCAAAAAAATACCATGTACAGGCTGTTTCTCATGGCAAATAGGATTCAAAATACTGTAGGGCAAATAATGTTTTTGTTAGTACCAGATTATGTACTTAAGCCTAGTGCCTGGCAATGATGGTAATTGAACTCATATAAATTTGGGTGGCAGGTATAATAATATGGAAGTACATGAAACATAATAAATGTAAAAAAAAAAATATTTTGTGTAGTTTTTTTCTGCATTTATACATTAGATCACAGGCATTTATGATGAGGAGTGACAGTTGACACGCTCGGCAAAGCAAGAATTACACAAAATTGTTTGTCCTCTATATAAATATAATAAGGAAATATTGTATAAAAGAGGTTTTCAGGCAAAATCAGTAATATTATATATTTTACCTATCTGTATTAGGTCCTATAAAAAATGATTAGTTTATCACCCTACCAAAGCAAAAAAACTGAAGAAAATTTCAAATGAATATGATAAAATACAGATCATTTTAATATTAAAATGATTGATGAACTTTTAAGCTGGGTGTTTTTTGTAGGAGTGACAGAAGAAGTCAACTTAAAAAGTAAATTAATTTTAGAATTGTTACACTTTTACAGAATTGGTTGAATAATCCAAAACCAGCATGTCCACCAAGCCACCTACCAATAATGACAGCTCTACCCAGGGTTATACCATTGTCAAGGAGGGGACATCGGAAATATTATTTCCAAATTCAAATGAAGTATTTTACAATCCAGTGCAGGAATTCAACAGAGATTTAAGGTATTATATGAGTGATTGACCGACTTTATTTGATATTTCATAAAATACAAAAAATATCCCATTTTTCAGTTTTTCTTTGACTTATACATACTGAATACTGACTGTAATCCCCCTGTCAATATGAGCTATGTATAAAAGTGTAAAGGGAGATGCATAGTTTGATATAAGGTTTATGTGTCATCCTAAACATGAGAAACAACAAAGTCAGGGGCGGATTTGGGGGGGGGGGGGATGGTGACCCGACCCGGCGCACGACCCCCTATTATCATCAAAACGTAGTTGCGCCCCCCCCCCTCTTATAGCAGGTGCGCCGGGTCAAAAATTTACCGTAAATACCTGAAATACGGACAAAATAGGCCAGTGCACCAAAATGGGCGAAATTACCTCTTTTTTTTTCTCACCAGGTAAAAGCTGCCAGCCACGCCCACCCGGACTAGAAAAGTGCACCCCCTTTCGGTGGATCCTGGATCCGTCCCTGAAAATTGTATAAAAATACTTAGACCTATCCTAAATTTATTCTACAATATGCATCTTAGTATGCAAAATATTGTATAGGCCTATAGAGTTGTCGTATATGTGTACAGTATTATGTATATAAATATTGTGTATAAATGAAAAAAAATAGATGAAATGAATGAGAATAAAAGTGTGTTTTAAATCCCACGAAAGACAAAAAAAGAATATCCCATTAAGTCAAAATAATAAAGATGCAAATCTGATTAATTAATTCAAGGGTACTAGAACCAATGATATCAATTTATGAAAACTAGCTTTGTTTATAATGCATAAAAGTTTTTCTTCTTTTTTCTCCACCTTTTAGTTCTTTGGTAATAAGTCTTCATGCATCTAAGGTTTTAAAGAAAAGAGGAATTGAAGGTAGGCCTTTTGATTATAGTGATGGTGATGTCACGACGACGATAACAGGGGTGCAGCCAGAGGGATGTGGGGGGGGGGTCAGGACCCCCCTAAAATTTTGAGAGAAAAAAAATTTTCTAGTAAAAAAAAGTTATAATGTGAAGAATATTACAGTATAGCATGAATTGTAAACCAACCATCGTTAATAATGCAGACTGAAACTGAACTTCACATAATCTATTTCAATTTTAAAAAAAGAACGAGGAAATGAATCAAAACCATGGACTAGATATAGTACACATTCACTAACTTGCCTCTCCCCCAAGG
The DNA here is from genome assembly GCA_025631205.1 of Nesometra sesokonis. NCBI lineage: Eukaryota > Metazoa > Echinodermata > Crinoidea > Comatulida > Antedonidae > Nesometra > Nesometra sesokonis. Next base: position 13,913 of record JAOTQE010066518.1, read on the forward strand.
TCACATCATGTACTCTGTAGCTGCTACATTAGCGCATACCCTTCTGTCCATGACATAGGTCGTGTTTCGACCAGTGTGCCGGGATACTCCCTACTTGTCTCAAAAGATGTACTGGTTTCTTTATAGTGTACATGAGCTGTTTTTGTACATTATTGTCCCAAAACACCTACCCCTCAGACTTTGTTCAGTTTTCCAGATAGTTTGGTAGAGAGTAAAATTTACCTATATCAGTCCTCAATTTTACTGCGGCCACTTCAGCCATGGCCTTCGGTGCTCTCCGAAGTTGCTGAGATGCCCTTGAAAATGTGTGGTTAGTTGAAGGCCTTCTTGGCCTTGGTGCCTTGTCATTAACGAGTCATTTAATCCAGAAAATATAGATCAATTGTAAAATACTACCTAACTACCTGACCTTGTAGAATTCCCTAAGTAGTAGTAATTAACTAGGCCAGGTAAGGTAAGGATGGGGTCATTTTCTACAAGGGGCGGATTTAGAGGTGGCGCACCCGGCATGCGCAGCCGGCATGCGCCCCCCTTATATTCTCAAAATTTTATGTGTACCCCTCTTATATAATGTCTTTCCCACAAATGTTTCGAAATTTAAGGCAAACCAACAAATTACAATGTAAAATAGTGGGAGAATAAACTTTTCTTTGCTTAACAAATTAAAAATGTATAAAAGTGCTTACGTGCAGAAAATTTCACCCCTCTTTCACAAAACCCTGGATCCGACCCTGTTCTATCTACTGTATTATTTTTAAATTGCCTTGATACTTCTCAAAATTATATAAACCCAGAGGCCAAATGGCCTTGCCCCAAAAAAACCCAAATTCAAGGCTTGCTTTAGTTTTCATGATCTGGGGACTTTTAAAAAGGTCTAGTTATGCATGAAATTTTGTTTTCTGGATGACCGGTTTTGGGGGTTTGACTGTGTATCACTAATTATTCCACTGCAGGTACTTCAGTAATCTGTTCTATTAAGTCCACTTCAGTTACTGCTTAAACCAGTGCAATTGCATTAAGCTCCCAAATTGGAAAATCAGAAATCCTGGAGATTTTGTCAGCCAGCGTTGGTAACTGTTTTGGGGTACTATATAGGCATCTAAAAGTTAAATTATATGAACAACAATGCTTGTTTACTATTATGTTTTGCACAATTATTGACAAATGAACCTTCAAAATACCATGTATCCAAATAAATGAAAACAACTACATATTTTGGTTTTATATTGCTAATTTGTCAAATATCCTGGAAATAATTATGAAAAATTCAAATTCCTGGAGAAAATTGGGTATTTCCTGGAGCCCGAGAGATGATGCAAAATTCCTGAAGACTCGGACATGTTAATCCTGGATACTGGTACCTATCAGATTACAATAACCCATTATAAGTTTTTATATTTTCAAGGCAGTTTGGATTCATTAAAGTTAATCAATGTTTGTAATTATCACAATTTTGCATTTAAATTATCTAGTTTGTTTCACAACCAATGATGAAAAAACAAAAACCAACACATCTGAATCGCAAGGAGAGGACCTGAAGCGAGCGTATCCAGGGGAGCAATGTGAGGTAGATGAAGTGTCCTAGTTATTTTCACTACCAATTTAGTAATTCTTTTATGTAATATATCTGTGAAATTTGATACCTGTTTTAATATGGATAGAAATAGGGCAGGAATGTAATTATATTGGGCAGACTACATTGGAGTCTTCAGGCCATAGGGTGTCAGCCTTAGATACAATTAGATTATAGTCCATGGTTAGAAACTAGCATTGCATGGAGTTTCAAGCCATAGGTTTAGCCTTAGATACAAGTAGACTACGGTCCGTGATTAGAAACTAACATTGCAAGGAGTATTCAGGCCATAAGTTCAGCCTTAGATACAAATAGAGTACAGTCCATGGTTAGAAACTAACATTGCAAGGAGTCTTCAGGCCATAGGTTTAGCCTTAGATACAAGGAGGGTAACAGTCCATGATTAGAAACTAACATTGCAAGGAGTATTCAGGCCATAAGTTCAGCCTTAGATACAAATAGAGTACAGTCCATGGT
>JAOTQE010066529.1:0-17656 GCA_025631205.1 Nesometra sesokonis
GTTGAAAGTAATTGAATCATTTAGTATAGCACCTAAATAGTACCTCAAGCAAAAAAAAAATTATTTTCATTGTTATCAGAACCTATTTTTTGGGTGAAATCATATTTTTTTGGGAAAAAAACCATTGCTAAACCCCGCAAACCTCCGAAAAATCACAGAAAACCCGATCATAACAGGTTGAAAGTAATTGAATCATTTAGTATAGCACCAAAATAGTACCTCAAGCAAAAAAAAATATTATTTTCATTGTTATCCGAACCTATTTTTTGGGTAAAATCCTGCTTTTTTGGGGAAAAAACCATTGCTAAACCCCGCAAACCTCCGAAAAATCAGAGTAAACCCCGTCAAAGGTGTTTTAAAGTAACCGAATCATTTAGTATAACACCTAAATGATACTTCAATCAGAATTAATAAGAAATTATGTTTCTTTATAAAAAAAAATTAATAAAACTAAAAAAAAATTGGCAAATGCTATAAGAATGGTTTGATACTGACGTAACTAACTGTAATACATTAAAATGAAACCGATAATAATTACAAAATAGAGACTTTAAATACTGTTTCTTCTTACAATTTTTATTCTTTCCTTACTTGAAACACACTTACACATTTATGGTTTTCTGGTGGTTTTATGTGCTCAATAATATATAACAATAAAATAATTTTTTTATTTGCTTTAGCTACTAATTGGGTGCTATACTAAATGATTCAGTTACTTTGAAATCAGTTTGACGGGGTTTGCACTGATTTTTCAGGGGTTTGCGGGATTTAGCAATGATTTTTTCCAAAAAAGCATGATTTTACCCAAAAAATAGGTTCGGATAACAATGAAAATAATTTTTTTTTGTTTGAGGTACTACTTAGGTGCTATACTAAATGATTAAATTACTTTGCGCCTATTATGATTGGGTTCCTATGATTTTTTTGGAGGTTTGCGGGGTTTAGCAATGGGTTTTTCCCAAAAAAGCATGATTTTATCCAAAAATAGATTTGGATAACAATGAAATTAAATTTTTTTTTTTGCTTGAGGTACTATTTAGTTGCTATACCAAATGATTTAATTATTTGAACCTGTTATGATTGGGTTTTCTATTATTTTTGGAGGTCTGCGGGGTTTAGCAATGGTTTTTTCCCAAAAAAGCATGATTTTGCCCAAAAAATAGGTTCGGATAATGATGAAAATTAATTTTTTTTTCCTTGAGGTACTATTTAAGTGCTATACTAAATGATTCAGTTACTTTGAAACCAGTTGGACGGCGTTTACTCTGATTTTTCAGTGATGCAATGGTTTTTTCCCAAAAAAGCAGGATTTTACCAAAAAAATTGGTTCGGATAACAATAAAATATTTTTTTTTGCTTCAGGTACTAATTGGGTGCTATACTAAATGATTCAGTTACTTTGAAACCAATTTGACAGGGTTTGCTCTGATTTTTCGGAGGTTTGCGGGGTTTAGCAATGATTTTTTCCAAAAAAAAGCATGATTTTACCCAAAAAGTAGGTTCAGATAACAATGAAAATAATTTTTTTTTTGCTTGAGGTACTATTTAGGTGCTATACTAAATGATTCAATTACTTTCAACCTGTTATGATTTGGTTTTCTGTGATTTTTCAGAGGTTTGCGGGGTTTGCGGAAAATAGCAATACCCAATGAGATTAGTAATGCCATTATCGGTAATGCTTTTGATGGTATCCACGTCTTCTGTAAACTCGATGACTACGATCTAACAAAAAAGAAATCGTAATTGGATGGATTAGTAAAAAATATTTGATTGTTCCAACATAACATAGAAAAACAAATTTGTTATTTAAACACAGAAACATCAAGAATAAATGATATGATCAATTAATTGTTTAGAAAATAAAAAATATAGTTAAACAAATGAAAAATACATGGAATAAAAAGGAAAAAAGCTCAAATATAGTCACATAATGTAAATCATGATATGTTAATATGTTTGTTACAGCCAACAGTAAGTTTCCTGCCACAATGCAGCATATAGATTACATCACACCAAGTATAATAAGGCTTAGAAAGTAGCACTGTTGTAATTGTAGCAGCCAAGTTTAAATTTAGTTCCCCTCAGGATTTGAAGGAAGGCAACATTCAGCTCAACTCCATATACAAGAGGTGCACAGAGATTGTGCAGCCATAAAAAAACAAAGCAATGGAATGGAATGTTAACCAGCCTGTTAGTGGCGATGATTCGCTGTTGGTCTGGATTGAAATAAATAAATAAATAAAATTTATTTTGTTCAAGGATTGATGAAGACAGAATTGCTTGACACTTTTTAACCTTTTCTTTTGCTGGCCTTTGTTCTTTTTCCTTTTTATCCAGTGATTAAGTTTGACAAATACATAAGTAATATTCAAGATATTCATGAAGTGACATTACAATGGCTACCTTGCACTATTTAACCACCAACAAACTTTTGGGTCATTCCATGTCCAATCAACCCATGGGGTCATATCTTTGATTTCTGAAATGCTTTTCTTTGGTCTCTCTTTTGTTTGGTTTTTGTATGAAGTTAGATGGTGCAGCTGCTCTTGAAATTAGGATTAGGGACTCTGCCATTAAAAAAAGCTGATGACCGGTTTAAATAGACCATATCTAAGAACAAATATGTGGTAACACCAAAGTTGTGACCCGTACTTTTTTTATTGCTTGATTTGACATAGAATCACTCATTTATTAATTAATTAGTATAGCATTCAAATATTTTAACACATTATACAGAAAATAATTTACATAAAATTTACATGCAGTTAGTATGGATGTGTGCATATATCAATTGGTTAATAAAAAATTGGCTGATATGAACTAAGGCTATGTTTAAAAATTACTTCCTCATCATCAAAGGGAATAAGATTAGTTTACCCAATTTAAAAAAAACATGGTTAAAATGGTCAATTTCCATTTCTTTTCAAATAAACAATAAATCTACACATCTACACGATGCTTTTATTGCAAACTATTCTTATGTTTAACTAGCATGTACTATTTTTTTTAAGGCTACCCCATATCTTTTTTATTTAAAGAATATGTGTATATTTTATACTGTTTTATACTTTTCTATAGTAATTTGTTTTATTGTCATGTAAACTTCATGTGCTTTTTAATGCCACCTTCAAATTTATTTTCTTTTTTTTAAAGGACAAAAGGTTTTGTCAGTATCAGTAACTTGTATATGCCAGGCAAATAGTACCTTACCATTCAAGGAAACATTTTCTTTAAAATATCTCCTAACAATTTATATGATTACATATTACGCCAATAGGCATTAATTTTTCAAAAGTACCCTACTATTATTAATGAAAACATCATCAACAAAAACCATAAACTTTTATACAGTATTTTCTAGGTTCAAACTTAAGCAATTTCAAACGGAAACTTTACCTTCCTTTTAAAATAATCTTTGGTAAAACTTCACTCGCATCCGTTAGTGTCTTTAAACAACTACTTAAATCATTTTTGTTTTAAAATCATTTTACCCCGAAACCTAATCACAGGAATATTGGGTTGGTGTCTGACGGGGGATAGTTTACTAATCTAGGTATTTCTTTGATGTAAAGCGCCTAGAGAGATTGTCGATCTATTAGGCGGTATATAAATGTCTATTATTACTATTATTATATTTAAATGGGGTACTACCTTGAAGATAGACTAGTAAAAGAATGACTTTGGATTATGGTTGTTAACCCACTTCCAATAATTTTCATATTCATAACTTCTATAATAATACATACCATGTGATTCATAACTAGGAACATCTCGGTGATGATCATCCTGGGGATGGTCATCCCGCGGCTGATATCGCTCCCTTTTATGCCGCCGTGTCGTGTCCACATACGGCTCTTTATTTCGATAATCACCATAATTTCTTGCACTGTATTCATTGCGTTTAAAGTCTCTTGTATTGGAATCTTTGCATCCATTACTACTGATGTCCTCACGACTTCCTCCTGATGCTCTCCTATAACGTTCTATAGTTTTGTTAATGCCATTGTCATACACTTCCATATCTGTTTTGTTTATTGTGGAATGCTTAGAATGATCTTTTAATTCATGCTTTGAGTTGTTGGCTTTACTCCTTTTAACTGGCGACTTTGAAGGCGCACCAGATGATCTGCGCTTCCGACTTTCTATCTCATACCTCAAATCATTCTTTTTCATTACTTTATCCTTTAAAGGAGGGTTTCGTTTTTTGCAACGAGTTCTTTTCTTTGAGTTGCTTATTTCAGTCGCATGATCTCCATAATTGCGATTCATATCCTGAAAATCTTCAGGCAACCTTTTAAATGGGTTTATCAGCTTGTTTTTATGTTCCACAACTGTTTCATTTGAGCAGTGTTCAGGATTAAAAGATTCTTCTAACCTAATAGATGAAGCATCATTCCTTCTAACATCCAACATCGAATTGTCAGTGTTCCAACACTGACTGACCAACTGTTCCTCTTGAAGTCTGTCAGTGACAGTTGCTGCTTCAGATTCACAGTAACTCTCACTATTCTCAGAAATAACCATGGTATCGGAAACAGAGTCAATGACTGGACATTTTGTTATCAGTATTGGTTTTGGTTTTGCAGGCGAGCTTTCAATGCAACAATATGGCTGTTGCTCATCTCTAAGGCTCTGCTCAACAACAGTATCATTTTCAGTGTAGCTATCAACTGTTGGTGAAGCAGATTTGAGGGATTCACTGTTGAAATTTGGCAGGAATGATGTGAATGTGTGGTCTTCTTTCATTTCTGCAATGTAGTTTTCAATGGCTTCTATATCTGGTTTTGGTAACTCTCTCATATCATTCGAATCGGATGACACCGGCATTAGTTGGCAATCATCTTCTGCAGTTGAATCTTCCTTCATTTCTTTATTAACAGTCTCTGCAGATTTATAATTCATCTCTTGAAAATCTGAAGTGTCGTCACCACTGTAGAAAACTGCATTCTGGTTAGGCTCAAGTCCACAAAAATTCAAAAACTCTAGTACATATTTAGTTCCAGAATTATCTTTCTTTGTTGTCATATACTTTTGCCACATTAACAGTAGTTCCTCTTTAAAAGAACTACTGGGAGTAAGCTTATCTGGAACTGTGTCACTAGTAGAGGGATTTACCTCAAGTTTTTTTTCAGAGTCTAGTGAACATTTGTTTGTTTTTTCCAAGTCTCTTGAGTCTGTATTCTGTTTATCCATATGATGGTGCGATGTAGTTGTCATTTTGGTAGAATTATCCTGCTCACTCCTGTTCAGTTCCCAAGTATCTGTTGTTGTTGTTGTGTTCTTAGAAATCCCTTTTCTAGCAGTATTCAATATATCATTATTTTTTATAATTCCATCAATTTTCTTACTTGCAATTTCAATTTGTTTTGGTAAATGGTTTTTATTCTTCTTGAAACATTTTTCAATAATTGACTGGGGATCTATTTCTGATCGTTTTGACATGCCATTAATGTTTGTTACAGCAGATGCCTTGTTTTGTTGCGACATTGTGGATGCTTTTGTTTTGTCTGTAAGATCTGAGGTTGTTTGAACAGCTACAGAAATAGACAAAGATTCTTTCAATAGATTGTCTTTACAAGGTGTTTTATATTTTGTCTCGGACAACGAATCTTTTTCTTTTGTATCCTTTGATAATTCATTGGCACTGATATACTCACTCTGTGGTTTAAGTGTATTTTCTACAGAGGATTCATCAGCTCCTTCTTCTTTAGACTCAGTTGGAGAGGTTATTGGATTAATTTTTGACAGAGCTAAACGCTTTTTCTTTAACATATAGATATCATAGTCCCTTTTGATAAGTTCTTTTTCTTTCAGCGACAGCTTAGTTGGTATATATTGTAGAGTTTCTGTTTCCTTGGGAGATTTCTTAGGAGTTGGTGAGTAGTTTAAAACAGAAAAATCTATTTGTATTTTGGCACAGTAAGAATTCTTTCTTGGATCTGCAGGTTGTTTACATCCTTCTGGTGTTTCAATTGGTATATTTCTGTTTTCATTAGGATTATGTTCAGTTAAAAGTTTCTTTCCATGAAAATGTTTTCTTTTTTTCTTTTCAACAACAGTTTGAGATGTCTGTGACTGCATAGTTTCTTTTCTAATTGGGTTAACCACTTCTGATGTTCCAGATGCAAGTTCATTTTGGGATCCATCAGCAACATGCAACCTCCCATTTTCATCTTGGTAAACACTGCGTTCATTTTTAATATTGCATTCTACATTCCACGAAGCATTTTCTGAAATATTATTTTCACAATTAGACATAGAAGATGAATCTATACTGAAAATTGTCACATTTGGTTCAGGACTACTAACTTCCATGTCCATGACTTCTAGGTTGTCATTTATCAAGGTTTGATCTTCTTGCTCTACATAAGATTCTGATATGGCACCAGGTTGGCAATAATTGTCCCAGTTATTGTCATTAACAGAATTAGAAGGCCATGTGCTTGAATGGTTATACTCAAAAACATCCTTAACAACAGTAATACTTGAACTGACTGTGTTTGTGCTGGTTTCATCCCCTTGACTATAGTCATTAAAATCAGAACCGTCTCTTGATTCCTGTTGTACGGTGGGTTGATTAGTGAGGTATTCTTCATTATATCCATCACCGTTTCCATTTACCAAATTTTTATTCTCCACGACTTCATCATGGTATTCATAGAGCTCACTGTTACACAATCTTGCATACTCAGCAGCAAGCCCAAAATCATCTTGGTCTTTTACTGCTGCTGCCTTTGTCGAGGAAACACCATTTATCTTCCTGTAGTTCTTTCTCCAAAGATCTCTTCTTCTAAACCTCCTACATCTAGGCTTTTTCCGGTCATATGGCCATTTCTTCTCTGATTGTTTGGCAATTTTCTTACGTAGTTCAACTGTCTTCGTAATATTTTCTTTTCCCTCAATTTGAGAGTCTGTTGAAAATCTTACCTTTTTCACAGATCCTGTAGAACTTTTTGATTTTCTTAATATTTTCTTTGGTTCCAAGTTGTTTTCATTTTCTTTAGATTTAGTGGTTACTGGATTTGAGGTTTCACATGAATACTCATCAAGAATAATAAATTGTGAAAGTTGATCAGCTACAGCAGCTTCATCTTCATTTGGTTTGCTTTCCTCTTTTTCCAAAGTGTCTGTTTTTGTATTACGTCTAGGTTTGCGAACCTTAGATTTCTTCCACGGTAATAAATCATTGGCTCTGACACAACTCACAACAGCATATGGATAGCAGTGCCTCGGGTGTTTACTTGGAAGACACTCCTTGTCATATTCATATATGAAAATCTGAAAGTAAAAACATTTCAATGTGGGAATATTTGCAAAAAAAACCAGATTATTATTATTGTTAAGTTAAAAGGAACCATGCCAAAATTATCCTACTGCAGTTACTGTAGTAATATATGGCTATTAAGAAAGCCATATATATAGTATAGTATATATATACTAGCCATCGTCAAACTTGAGGCCTGCACAGCTGATCCAAAACACTTTGGTGAGCATGAAATACGTGGCTCTATTCTTTACCAATGATTCAATGTCCTGTTTTGGATTGTAAGCCATTCCAATAAAAAATTGAATCTGTAACTCTGTTACAGATTCAAAAGTTAACTACAGTTCTAATAGTTACGGTGTGCTTATACTTGGGTCGGTAAATAACACACCATAGTTTCATCACAATTATAGGCCAGCAAACTAAAATCATTTTAAGGCTGTCTTTATCAAAAGTCCCAAGTTGTAAAAACAAAATTGAAGATTTTCTTGTGGTGGAAACTCCAGGGCAAACTTAGAGACTTGGGAGCTAAGTTTCACCATCTGTCCCGCAATTACATTAAAAACAATTATCATACCTGAGTGTTATTCACCACATTTATAAACTTTGAAGTAGCTTTTGGAGGTTCACGGCTTACATGACACTCAAAGTTTGGAGTTGGTTCAGTTTCATTATGTATAGCTGGTTTAATCAGCTTTGCTCGGCCTCGCATTATCTGTAGTGTAAAAAGATGTTTTAACATTTGAATTACTGTACTATTGATCACCATAATTTCCCGTGTCTTCTGTAAAGACCGCTATGTTGGTATTGTATATATATATGTATTTAAAAATATGACATTTTCACTAAATCATCACTATATATCATAATAATAATTAATAATTATAAGATTTATATAGCGCCTTACAGACATTCTACGCCCTAAGGGTCCCATCATGTCTTAGCTGGCCGAAAACGGGCACTACATTCTTCTGTCCACATAGCAGGGGATTATTGACCAGTACACCGTGGTAACCCCCTACTCATCTCGAAAGATGTACTGAGTTCTTTATGGCCCCCCACCCCCCAAATCCGCCCCTGATCTCCAAGTAGTCACTGCGACATCTCGGAGAACTTAATTTATTGCAGCAAATCTTTGAGACATTTTAGGCGATCGCGGCAAGGTATCCAAGATGTTCCTGGGCAGTCGCATCGACTTAGTTGTTACTTTGCCTTGGTGCCATGGTATACAACACCATAAAACATCTAGACTTTAAAAAGACTATACCTTATATATAATCAGATATGCTTTCATAATGTTTTTGGTGGCCCATTGCAAAGGTACATCAGCATGCAACCATACATGAACGCCATCTGTCCGCCTGCCTAAGGACATTGAAGTCAACATCTCATGGCCACTGAAGATTCCATCCTTGCATGCATCATTCACTTTTTCCTCGCTGTCAACAATTGCAAATGCAAACTGTTCTCCAACTGCGCTACTGTTCAGTGTTGATCGTAATTCTTGTCGTTTCTCCTGATAAGCCTTCTCAAATTCTTGATTTACAACTTGCTCGATGGATGAAACAGTCCAGTTATCATCAAACACATAGCTTGAATCAAAATATGCATGTTTGATTGATTGTAGTATCTCATTATACGTACGGGATGACTCAAGAATTTTTGTCCTACAACCTTAAAAAATAAAAACAAAAATCGATTCAACCATCATATGCACACAAACCCGCGTAAGTCCACAATGACACAAGTCAAACTTTTTCCAATGCTACTTTAGATTCCACTTCAGTAGGTTTGACTATAAACATACAAAGAGACCGCAATAAAACTGATAAATTACTAAAAATTGAAAACTTCCGATACTAATTTTCTTGATCAATAATGCCACTACTTCAGGACACAGGATTTCAAATATCATGGGTAACTACTGTTGGTTTTCATGCCTTTTGATCATAGGAAGCTATCGGAAACTGTTTTTTAGTGTTCACGGAAATCTTAACTGGGCCTAACTAAGCTGTCCAGTCATGGGAAACGATTTTTCGTTTCCGTTACTACTTGGTTACAATAACCACATGGTACCGGAAACAACAGTTACCATCAAATCCTATGGCCTGCTACTTATAATAATATGTCATTCTTATTTATATGATGCTTCATTTTAAACCTCTCAGCACTCAACATTACAACTGTCACTAGTTGCAAGTCATTACACTTTTTGCAACTGTTGGTGCATTTGGCATTCGCAACTCCCAGGTATCTACTGTACTATAGAATAAGCAATGTGGATAGTAACTTGTCTTAGTGGCATTTAGCTCTGTTAAACTGGTGGTAGTCGCTGTGCTGTGTACTAAACTGTGGAGACCTGCTGGTCACCGGTTTGATCGAAACCGCTACTCCTTGTGTTTCAGCTGGAGGGTCGAAATACAATAGCACACTGTCTTTCAGATGTGATGTTAAGCCATTGGTCCTGTGCACAACATAGCTCATATTCACATTAAAGAATGCAGTGCACATTAATTAATGCGGTGAACTCTTTGGAAATTGTGGGAGCAGTGGTTGAGGTTTAGAATCCCAATCGAGAGGTTGGTGGTTCGAGACTCACTCACCCCAGTTGCTTGTGCACTTGAGCAACGCACTTCACTCACATTGCTTCAGTGTACCCAGCTGTACGATGGGTACCGGCAAATTGGAAGTAACCTGCGATGGACTAGTGTCCCATCCAGGGGGAGTATCGTACTCTCATCCGCTTCATGCTACAGAAACTGGAAATAAGCTCCAGTCCTATGAGCCTTCAGGCTTGGACAATGAAATTACTTTTACTTACTCTTTGGAAAAGAGAAGGGTATTGTCTCGCAGTGTACTGCCCAATCACCACCTGAAGAACACCATTGGAAACATGTTTTCGGAATTGTTGGGTTATCCTTGGTTTATCACACCAAAATTCTCCAATCCAATATGACAAACAACCAACCACTATAAGTCTTAACTTCTGAGACCACACTTAAGATACCAGGGCAACAACAGCTCCCACCATTATTATGCAATATTACGTACCTTGATTTGGTAACTTTGGGATTAGATATATTTTTTGTTGTTCCGACATGACGACTACCATTCTGTAAAAAACCAAGATAAGCCAAAATTAATATTATATTTGTGCATCGTAAAGTAACGTATTTTGGTTTACAGTAGATGTCAATACAGTTTCCACCCCATTGCGAATGTGGGTTTGATGGGTGCTGCTGCACCCACAAATAAAAACACCTCCATTTTGCCACGATACACAAAAGAACATGACATGCACACGGTATAAAGGCAGCCAAAGCACCTTTTTTCTTTCCTTTCTCGCCTTATCAGATAAAAAATCTAAACTCAAAGTCACATCTTCCCATTTCAAATTCTGGCTACGGCCCTACTGAATATCTCTTCTTTCGTACTTGAGTTTGTGTCTCATGTTGTAATGAAAATCACATTTAGCTGAGTTGGTTTAGCTGGTGGAAAACACTGTGCTGCATGCACTAACTGTGGAGACTTACTGATCCTAGTTTGATCGAACACCATGCCACTCTCCTTTTATCGACTGAAGGGTTGAAATCCAGGTTTCAAGCGCCCCGGCCATCTTTCGAATAAGATATTAAGTCATTGGTCTCGTGCACAATATGGCTTATGTGCATGCTAAATGCAGTAAATTCTTCAAAAAAGACTAGGGGATTGTCTTCTAGTGTACTGCCCAATAACCACCAGGACTCCACTTCGGACTTCCATGGGCTATCCTTAGTGTTTCACAACATCGAATAAACCAAGAGAAAGCACATAGTCACATCGGATTCATCAAATAAATTTCTACTGTACTAGCACATTCTGTTCAACTGCATGATATTCTACCTGTTCAATGTCAGTGCATTTGAACTTTTTGTAAACAGACACCCTGTTCCAGGAAAAGCAGCCAAATACAGGAGGTGCCCACTTACAAGAGGTTTGGCTGATAGAGCACTCAACTTTTTAAATTCTTGGTTAGGATATTAAGCACTACTTCTGTCTGCAACACAAGACACATTTTCTGATGAATTGTGTAGGCATATCATACACAAAACTTTGGTAATAAAGTCAACATATAGATTTTGTATCCTAGAAAATGTATTTGTTGTCCATAAACGCATGAGCTCTTTAGGTGTTTGCTTACAGCATGAAAGTTATAAAAAATGCTTGAAGTCAATAGGTGTAAATGGCTGCTTACGGGAGATGTCTGCTATTAAGAGGTACCCAATGCACTGATAAAAAACTGGCTTCTGAATGAGTTATGGGAGGTGTCCGTTACAAGTTGTCCGTACAGAATCAACTGTAATTAGAAGAGAAAAGTACTGTACAGTGCCATCCAAGATAATCAGGAAAAAGTGAAAGTCATCTTCAGAATACATTATTGTACAGCAAATAACTGATAAACTATTCAATATCTGTTTCTGGATATGCTCATCACCCTGCAAAAGGAGGCATCATTTACTAAGCTCCATGGAAGATTTACAACATCATCTATCCATTTGATTTTACAGTATTGTATTTCCTGTTTTGCAGTGATTACAGTACATTGATTGGTACACTGGTGGCATCATAGTTGAAAAAATCCGTACATTGGCTCAAATGATCAATATCTTCTTGACAGGTTTTTGAGCCAATGTATGGATATACACTTGTCCAACATTCCAGGGCAACCAGAAAATTGCATTGGACAACCAGTTGCCCAAGAAGTAGCTGTTAGCCTGCAAACTGCCAGTTTTTACATGCGTAAAGTTGTATGAGGGTATGTTGAATTTGTTTTGGGCATCCCAACTTTAAAAATATGTTTTCTCGACTGGCTAGCACATACAGTACAGGTACTGTACTTCAATATTCTGAGTTCTATCCACTTTCCAACTTGTAGAACTCTGAATAGCTTAGCTCCCCCATAGTGGCACACAATATCTTGTTTGAATCCGAAAAGGTCCACTAATCAACTTCAAGTAAGAAAGTATAATGCAAACTCTAAGCAATGAGATACATGCCATTGTGACAGGATTTATATCTTGTATAGTCCTGGCAAATTCATTTATTGGTACGGTTAACTCTCACAAAACCCATGCTCCAGATTCAACTTTAGCTGGTTTTTTTTATCTGATCTATCCGAGACTTTTTCTCTAAATGTCTATATTTGGTGTTGTGTATCCTACAAATGGGTACTGTAGCTCAGTTGTCAGGATGAATAATACTGTAGAATAAACTGTGAATTGCAGTATTATATTATTGCCGTTTTGAGCACAGATGTGTGTAGAGTAAACGTATCACAATCTGTGCTACAATTTATTCATGATCATCAAAGGTAGAAAGGCCAATCATTGCATCATGTCTTGCAGTGGCATATAAGCCAGTGCAGGGTTAGCGATAAAGTGTTTGATTACTCCACGGCGTCTACTTGGCTCTTTATTCTGTCCCGGACACGCAACAATGCAGTATCAGTCCCCCTGGATTGAACCTTCCTGCTGATAAATCATCCCCCACAGTACACATCTCTCTAGGTATTATATTGTAATTGCAGCCATAAGTCAAAAATGAATCCTATTTAAAATGTTCTGTATGCTGGTTGCACACCTCCACTTAGTTTTATCCTGTTGAAATCTATGAAGTAATCTGCATTCAAAACCTCTGCTCTCCTGATGTGTTTCCCACAAGAAAATGAAATGGATAAAAATAGCACAATTAATACAATCGAGGAAGTGGTTGTAATCCTAAACTTGTGGACACAATGAAGAGAATGAAAGAAATACCAGGGCAATACAAAAAACATAGAAAAATAAACAAAAACGAGAAAGAATAGATATCGAATGAGGTCATTCTGTTGTCATACAGATAAGCTAATTACAGCACAGGTATTTCCTCCTTGTTTACAAAATTAATGTCAAGATTATTGAAAATATGATAACTTCCACTTCCAGTGTATTTATTATTAAATGTACACCATTTTTAATGCAAAAGTTCAGTTGATACTGTTGTGACAAGAAAAACTGGGTAAAACAGATAATGGTGTACAAGAAAAGCTCAGTTATCAATGATAGCTGCTCTTTCGTTTACCAGTTGACAAAGGAAAACATGACTGTAACATGGTTTCAACACACTACTGTATACAGTACATACTGTAGTATTTCCCGTCAATGATCCACTTTATTGTTCACAACCATCAAACTCCTTTAATCAACTTTTTTGGTTTCTTGAATGAATTACCTTTGATATGAACATACAACCCTTGTGTAGCTTGAGATAAAGTGCAAGATTATCACTGATGAAACACCAAAAAGACTTTGTTGCTTCAGTATTCCTTGATGTAAAGTAACTGGAGCATCTAAAAATGTAGGTTTTTACAGCATTGGACCCTTATTTAACATATGCATTGCTGCAACATAGATACAGTACTGTATTTTCAATGGTGGAGCTGGAATTCTCAGTCTTCATCTGTAAAGAACATTCTTCTCTGAAAATCCATTGACTCAGCTTACATGATGTGTTGAAATTCACTCCTTTTGATAATCTACAAATTGTCTTACAACTTCTTTAACATTTGATAAACTATTTTCCTTGAACCAGGGTAAACAATGTTATCGAGCTTTAATATTAAAAAGCACCTTGTTATAAAGTCCTACTCAGTAGCATATCTTAGGGGAATGGAGCACCCCCCCCCCCCCATCCTTGGGAGAAAAAATAAATAAAATTATAAACTGTACTGTAAATATAAATATTGGGCTCCTTCAGAACACACTCCAGAGAAAATGAGCACCACACTTCAAAGAAAAAAAGTGTAATGCCAGAACGACAGAGCTTTACATCGAAAAGTATCCACAAAATAAGAGGCCTTAAAATAGGAAAACGGGTTTTTTCTTGCTTGTCAAATTTCTATCAGGGCTTAGCATCACGTTCATTAATTACTGGATAGGCCCTGCTACTACTGTATATATGGTAACAATCTTGATGAATTTTGTAACTGTCATCCAAATCATTAAGTAAACTGTAGCATCTGCAAGTACATATCACCTAGAGTGCTGCATTCCTTCAAAACTACAGAAATATGTTAATAAGCACTCAGTACACGATGTCAAAGTTCCGCATGTCTTTTACTGTATGCCAAAAGTTTGCAATGCTATCCAGAGGTCTGTATTCATGGCACTATAAAAACTCCAGTCAGATATCATCTTTTGGAATTGTTGAGAGTTGTTGCACAGCCTGGATCATACTCAAAGCGATGTGCATATTAGCATATTAGTGTATTGCTTGCCGGGTCAGCATAACTTTAGATGGCAGGTCAACTAATCACAGTTTTCATTTTACACCACAAATGCCAGTTGGAGCCAATGGGGTGTTCAAATTACCAAGCTGTTTAGCCAACCAAAAGTATTTCACTGACATCAAGTGATACTTGCAAATTCCCGGTGTGAACTACATACAGAGACATTTCCTAATCCTCATTCTACAATAAGATTTAAACACCACCAAAAGCAATTACTGCCAAAATGTGCCAATATCTTCCTTCAAAGAGTACTGAACAAATGTTTGTGAACTGGAATCCAGGTTAGCAAACAGCATTTCAGAAATATCATGATTCCATCAATAGGCTATTAAATGATTTGCCTATTATTGTACTTTATATCTTGGAGCATCCAACCTGCTTTCACTGTTTTCATGTCATCTACAAACCCTGTCTATTGACAAACTCAATTAATCCACATCAAAATTCAACCAACTAGTGTCCACAAGGTTCAACATCCTTGTTTTAACTTTCTTCACATGGTCATCTTACAGGATTACTGTCATTACAAGTCAGCGAAGACTCCAAATTTGTAATAAATGATGTCAACAAATTTGTTTATTTTGTACGCAATAAGAATTTTATCAGTGAAAGGAAATAAATCATTGGCCAAACAAAAGATTATAAAATCATCTAAACTTTTTAAAGGGTCAAAAAATCACCATTTAAAATTGATTCTCAGATAAGTAGCCAACAAACCCTTTCCAATGTTGTTGATCTAATTTTTTTTAATTGTTAATGATATGCATTACAATAATGATATACTTCCACCTCAAATCAACCAAAAAAAAAAAAAATTTCCATCGTCACATCATGGATTTTTTTTCTAATTCGGCATACACATAGCCCCTAATGTAAGGAGCACAAATCTAAAATTGGTGAAACTAATGTAACTGATGTATGTAATAAAATGAACCAAATGATGCAAAATTTTTTGTCTGTGTAAGATACGATAAAAACAATGGATGGGCTTATTACTGATAAATCAGAGGAATTTGGAGACTTTCATGTTTAATTTTATGAACCCTCACTTTCCAGAAAATGCATATTATTGGCCAACCAAAAAAAAGAGAATGTTGGATAGAAGAAAAGGATATTTTCTATGTTCTGGATGATGTACCAACTCTAAAGTCTTCTTCCTCGAGATATTACTTAACTTCCTATCTACAATGCAATAATTTGTGGTTACTGTTAAAGGTAGTTAAAGTTCAAAATAGATTTTCTTTAATGTGATATTTTATACATAAATGTTATACCATAATTAGATTCCTTTTGTGATTTCCTTTCCAACGATACCTCATTTGTTAAATTTCAGGAATATGTACAGGAAATATGACCGCCTAAATATTTAAGGTCATCGCGATTCCTCCAAAAACATGAAAAATTTAGATACCAATATCTCGCGAACCAGTTGTCCGATTGAGCTGAAATTTTAGATTTGTGCTCTTTACATTAGGGGCTATGTGTATGCCAAATTAGAAAAAAATCCATGTGTTGACAATGGAAGTCATTGGTTGATTTCAGGTGGAATGACCCTATTGTAATATCAGGGAGGTATTTTATACCTCCCTGGTAATATTCTTGCTTCTGTACAAATCGATTTCTTTAAAAAAAAGAATGTATCCTTTCTAGGCCAAGGTCAGGCGCAAATCCCAGGCCCCCCTTTTGGCTTGAGATAATATTATTTGGACCAAAAAATCATTGTTTGCAATGAATTATCTGTGAAAATGGTCTCTGATAGGAAATGCATCTAGTATGAAAAAAAAATCCTGAGGACACCAGACCATCTATAAACATCAACTGCGTGAAGAACTTGGCATGGGCCCCCTATATCCTGTTCTGCTGCATATGTCTGTAAGTGAAAACAAATCTACTGAATGTGACTGAATCATGTGAATTGAGACCTTTTCAAACATCAAAAAAATAAGCCTATCCATTTTTAAATATTAGTGTTTAAGTAGGTTTTACACCATACGTAAGCTGAAAAACCTGACAAAACCGAACAGTAAAACAGCACGACCAAAACAAAGGCGCGACCAAAACTAAGGCGAGACCAAAACGAAGGCTCGACCAAAACGATCTGTATTCCAATGGATAACCAACCAACCATCATCAGATGATAACACTGCTTGTCATGCCAAAGCCTCTTGAAACTTCAGTGTACTGTATAGTACTGTATCATGAGGTATTCTAAAGAATGTGGTCTAGCTAGTTCCTTGCTAGCACTGTACACAGTAGCCTGGTCTTCTGTAATCTGGTAGCAGTATCAGTGCTGTTAAGTAACATCTCCCTGGTATCAGACTGATGATACACCTCGTGGTCACGCTAATCTAATACACTGGTAGGCCTACAGTCAGTAGTAGTAGTACTACTAGTACAGGAACAGTTGCTGTGAGAATCTCAAGCAGGTTTGTGCAGGCCCAGCCTACGCTTCCTAGGCCCTATGTATGGTAGGCAGGAAACAAGAGGCTAGCTTTCAATGAAGTTGAGTGTTCTTCACAAGACGTTTAAACCTTGTAGCGCATAGCCTATCATCAATTAATGTAAAGTATGTAAGGAGAGTCAGTTGTGGTTGGTCACGAGGTGCATGAGGCGAATCAGAAACAAAGCCAAGGCCCATCAGTCAGTCAGTACGGTATTAAAGCAGTCAGTAAGCAAAACAGAACAAAACAACAAGCACCAATCAAAACAAGACTTGCTTTACGTTTTTAACAAGCCAATTTCTTCTGCTTCATCTTTACGTTGATATTGTTGTCCCTTTTGTGAAGATTATTTAGAAAATAATCAAGCTTTTTCTATTAGGCCTAAATCCGTGCCTTTCCTACATTCGCTGAAACCTGATGCCATCTTACCGTCAATGCATTTCGCGGGAACGTCTTCATCTGCATGATGCACTGACGACGACACTAGCAACACAGAAATTGTGTAACGTGAGAGGGCGCTATTTTAGCTTTACATTAGATAAAATCCTTGTTTTATTTTACAGGTTGAATATTCTTTCTTTATGGTTGTTTTTAATACAGGGGCGGATCCAGGATCCTCTGAAAGGGGGGGGGGGGGGGGGGCGA
>JAOTQE010066540.1:0-17648 GCA_025631205.1 Nesometra sesokonis
TCTATATTTTTGATAATTTCTCACTGTAAAAATCTTATTAAACAATTTTTAAATACACTAATTTCTGTTCTCCAGTTTTTAATTTTGATGCTACTTTGATATGATCAAGTTAATTTCAAAATTAATGTTGATGATTTTTTGGTCATTTTCAGATAACAATATATCTTTAACCCTTTTGTTTTATTTTCTAATAGTGCTCAATGTATACTAGTTTTAATAAGTGCCCCATTTGAATGAGTGTCCCATTTGAATAAGTGTCACATATAAATGTCCTATTTGTATAAGTGTTTCATTAAAATATTAAACCTGTTTGAATAAAAACACCATTTGAATACGAACATCATTTGAATAAGTGCCCCATATAAATGAACATTTTGTTTAAATAAGCACATCGTTTGAATAACACCTCATTTGAATAAGTGCCCTGTTTGAATAAGTATTTTAATTGAATAAGCATTGCATTTGAATAAGAACACCATTTGAATAACAACACTATTTGATTAGGAACACAATTTGATTAAGAACACCATTTGAATAAGTGCCCCATATAAATAAACATCTTGTTTGAATAAGAAAATCATTTGAATAACACCTTGTTTAAATATGCAACCTGTTTGAATAAGAGTTTTATTTAATAATCGTCTCATTTGTATAAAAACACCATTTGAATAAGAACACCATCTGAATAAAAGTGCCCAATATAAATAAACATCTTGTTTGAATAAGTGCATCGTTTGAATAACACCTCATTTGATTAAGCTGCTGGATTGAATACGTTCCTTACTTCTATAAGTGCCCCGTTACAATATGCGCCCACTGGAATAAGTGCCTAATTTGGTTAAGTGCCCCATTTTTTTTCGCCCTGTTTAAAGAAGCATCCTGTTTACATAGCGCCTCATTTTTACAGTAATTTTCCTTAAATTTTTTTCCTTAAAGTTTACAAAAATAATTGGCATGTTTACAGTACCTTTAAATGGTCCATTATAACCGCCTTGACGTTCTCCGTCATCACCTCGCTCTTCCATAAATCCACCATTATCGGATGTAAAATAAACAAACGTATCATCGCGTAGACCTAGTCTATCCAATGTCGCTAACACTTCCCCTATACTCCAATCCATCTCTTCCACAGCATCGCCGTAACGTCCATGCTTACTCTGGTTTTGAAAAGCTTCCGATGCAAACAGCTCCGTGTGAGCTTGAGGGTATGACATGAAAAGTAAGAATGGGTCCTTCTGATGTGTTTCGATGAATGATACTGCGCGATTGGTTAGTCTCTGCGTCAGGTTATCATATGTTAAAGGCTGTTCTAATACTTTCTGGTTCTCCATTAAAATGCAGTTCATAATTTGAATGGAATTAATGAAATAATATATACTACCTATTAAAACCCACGTGAAAATTAAACAACCAACGAGAGAACGTTTATCGATGTAGACATGCCTATAGAGGGCGATGATGGATATTGAAAGGAGTAATGCCATTAGAAAAAGGTCACGGTATATGTGATAATCCCAAGCGATGAAGACATTCGTCTTCCCGCCGCAATCTTTTAAGTTTGTTAATGGAAGTCCATAGAAATAATCAAAGCCTTGTCCATTAGGATGTGAACAATTTCCCTCACTCTCACACGCATGTCCCAGATGCCATTTACCTATATTGATAAAAAAAAATGTATTATTTATTAAATCTCATAAATGTTCAAATTAAGTATTAAGGAAACCCTATAAATGTGTCCAATTTATTCACACCATTTACCATATGAATTAATCACCCACTAATTGAAAATCAATTATGATAACCAGTCATATAACTGTGTTCATCAAGCATTGAAAGACTCGTTAACAGCATTTAATTAATACTGTACTGTAATAACCATAGTATAAGCCCACTAATATTGAACATAGAATCCCAGTCAGTATGTGATGTGGACATATACCCTGGTATAAACCCACTAACATTGAACATAGAATCCCAGTCAGTATGTGATGTGGACATATACCCTGGTATAAGCCCACTAACATTGAACATGGAATCCCAGTCAGTGTGTGATGTGGACATATACCCTGGTATAAGGCCACTAACATTGAACATGGAATCCCAGTCAGTCAGTGTGTGATGTGGACATACACCCTGGTATAAGCCCACTACATTAAACATGGAATCCCAGTCAGTGTGTGATGTGGATATATACCCTGGTATAAGCCCACTACATTGAACATGGAATCCCAGTTAGTGTGATGTGGATATATACCCTGGTATAAGACCACTAACATTGAACATGGAATCCCAGTCAGCGTGTGATGTGGATATATTCCCTGGTATAAGCCCACTACAATTGAACATGGAATCCCAGTCAGCGTGTGATGTGGATATATACCCTGGTATAAGCCCACTAACATTGAACATGGAATCCCAGTCAGCGTGTGATGTGGATATATACCCTGGTATAAGCCCACTAACATTGAACATGGAATCCCAGTCAGTATGTGATGTGGATATATTCCCTGGTATAAGCCCACTACATTGAACATAGAATCCCAATCCGCATGTGATGTGGATACTGTATAACACCGGTAAAAGCCCACTACATTAAAAATGGAATCCCATCCAGTGTGTGATGTGGATACTGTATAACACTGGTATAAGCCCACCACCATTGAACATGGAATCCCAGTTAGTGTGTGATGTGGATATATAGCCTGGTATAATCCCACTAACATTGAACATATAATCACAGGCAGTGTGTGATATGAACATACTCTGGTATACCACTACATTGAACATGGAATCCCAGGCAGTGTGTGTATAGGAGGAGCTAATACCTGAGTGTGGGCTTATAACTGATAATGGGCTTATACTCAATAGGAGGCTTATACCTGAGAGTAAGTTTATACAAAAATGTGGGCTTACACTGTAGTCACTATGGTGTATTTATTAACAAACCATCTAGTTACTATGCACCTTAATTTTGCATCCATAAATTTCAACCTTTCTATATTTCAAATTAATTTCCGCAACTTAGATCCCGCAATTATGTGTTTGTCAATTAAAACCTCCGCTCACAATATAGCAAACATTACACAAACCCAAACCCTTCATGTGCATAGCATGTAATTGGCAGCCTAATTACTAGAAAAGCACAAATTGAAAATATGCCATCTCACCAACTATTGCCTACAAGACTTGCTATTCATTACCGTACCATGAATAGATTTAAGATCAAATGTCACACAAACAAGAATAAATGAATAATTAAAATATACTTAGTAAATTTAATTATAATTGCAAAATATATTACTGATTAGTTATAGACAAGTACTGAATTATTTTTCATCATCTTTCTTTAATTTATTTTTTTAATCATTTTTTTAACATAGAATTTTGGTCATTTTTTCTTATTTGTGACAGTTTATCTTTAATCATTACCATATTAAATTAAATACCAAATGATAGCAATAGAAAAAAATGTAAATAGCATTATGCCAGCAAATAGAAGCGAAATGTGTACCATATACCGACCCTGGTATAAGCCCAATAATTAAAGATAAAATATCAGTCAGTGTGTAATGTAGATATACCCTGGCATAAGTCCACTAACATTAAACATGGGAATCCCAGTCAGTGTGTTGTGTGGACATATACCATGGTATAAGCCCACTAACATTGAACATGGAATCCCAGTCAGTGTGTGATGTGGACATATACCCTGGTATAAGCCCACTACATTGAACATGGAATTCCAGTCAGTGTGTGATGTGGACATATACCCTGGTATAAGCCCACTACATTGAACATGGAATCACAGTCAGTGTTATGTGGACATACCCTGGTATAAGCCCACTAACATTGAACAGGGAATCCAAGCCAACATGTGATGTGGACATATAACCTAGTATAAGCCCACTAACATAGAACATGGAATCCCAGTCAGTGTGTGATGTGGACATACCCTGGTATAAAGCCCACTAACATTGAACAGGGAATCCAAGCCAACATGTGATGTGGACATATACCCTAGTATAAGCCCACTGACATTGAACATGGAATCACAGTATGTGATGTGGACATACCCTGGTATAAGCCCACTAACATTGAACAGGAAATCCAAGTCAATGTGTGATGTGGATATATACCCTAGTATAAGCCCACTAACATTGAACAGGAAATCCAAGTCAATGTGTGAAATGGAAATATACCCTAGTATAAGCCCATGTATTAAGCTCAAATATTAGTTGGGCTTATACCCAAGCAAGTATGATAAATTGGCATAAATATAAATAAAAAAGGTGTTACCACAAAATGAGTCTACTGATGTAAATATTTAATTTTGCTAGAGTCAAATGGCAGGATGTTTAAGGCGGGGTAAGTATGTTCTATAAACAAAATATCAGTAAAAGTTCACAGTCGGTTCATACCTAAGTCTGCTGGTGGAACATGATTTCTCAGATTAAGGTCTAAAAACTATAGGCATACTGTACACATATGGCTGTACTTGAATAAACAAGCACACGTTTTGAAATGAGTAAGAGATTCAGGCGTGGTAGAGATTCAAAGTTTGGAGGCATACTCCACTGGAAATGTTGGTGTTTAGATATCCGTAATTGGTCTCAGGGGTGTGTTAATGTGTGTCAATTCTTATTTTACGATTTCCAAATATTTTTCAATTCATAGAAAGGGATTGGGCAAGCCACTTAGGCCTTCCCACTAAATTCCATCCCTTTAGAAACAACGGGTGCACTACCTTCGTAGTGGTGCCCATGTTCTCGGTCTCAATAGTACATCAAGACTTTGGTATCTCACTACATTACGTAATTAAACTTAAATATTTATGCTCAATTTATTTTTCTTTATTATCTTCTACAAAGACAACTATATTAGTGACACACTGTGGGATTTAGCAATCTAAATTCTTGAATAAAAAGCGTAGGTTGTGAAAAGAATAATATTCCCATCATCTTCTGATTTAAATGTAGAAAACTGTTCTATTCATGAATAACTATTATTATTAAAATTCAAAATCTAAAAAGTAATTAGCCTGGAAAACATTAGCAACCTTCCATATTTATAGAACAACTGTATTACAGTTTAAATGGGGTTTCATTTTTAATTTAATAAAAACATTTCCAATTGATTTGTTAGCTCTACTTAGGGATTTTAAAAGCACCTGTCTGATAGATTAATTTTCTATATATTTTTTTTGTACTTTGTGTCACATTCAACAGCAAGTTCACTCGCCACTTACAGAATGAGATCTATGCCATGCTTTCTAAACCAAGTCTCATTATGAGGATTGAGCTTGTTAAGTCGTGGGAACCAACCAAGCGTTCAGCCAGATTCAAACCCAGGACCCCGGGATTGGAAGGCAAGCATGCTAACCACCAAGCTACAGCGCCACTCCTTTTGCATGGGTTTTTTTTAATAAAATTTAAATGAGGTAATAGTCCTCATCATCAGAGATACCAACCATACGAGAACTTGTTTCTACTACATTATGTAAAATTTATTTTTCATTTCTTTAAAAAAAAATTAAAAATCACATCCAATAGCGAGTTTTATGGCCATGAGCCATAGCAAAAACAACAGCAAGGGTTCGTGGCCCGCTAGCACCATGATTCTGGTGGTAGAACAAGTCATCTCGAATAAGGTCTACAAACCATAGGCCCAGTGTAAACAAATAGCTTATGTGCAATATAAAGAACCTAACATTTTTTTACGAGATAAAGAGTGGTTACCGCAGTGGACTGGTCTATACACCTGCTGTGGACAGAAAAATGTACATTATGTGACCGTTAGGGCCTTGAAAGTCATATGAATGTGAAACATCTGACCCACTGTGCCTGTATAAGGCCCTATACAGGGGCGGATCTAGGATCCATCAAAAGGGGGGTGGGGGGGGTGGCGCACTATTCCGTTCCGTGGCATGATTGCCAATCTTTTTTTCCTGACGAGCAAAAAAAGTAATTTCCCTCAATTTGGTACTCTAGTACCCTATTTTTAACCGTATTTTGGGTTTTTATGGTAGGTTTTGGACCCGGCGCACATAATATAAGGGGGGGGGTGCAACTAGGTTTTGATGATAATACGGGGGCGGCGCCGGTTGCGCTCCCCCGCTTAAATCCACGTATGTGTTATATAAATCAAACAGAGCTACTTTCTAAACCAAATATTACTTTTTTACTGTACTATAAAAATTACTATGCTTATTGTATCATGATATTTTATATGGGGGGGGGGGGGTCAGCCTTAAAGTTCAACGAACTTATTAACCTCCATCCACACACAATGTTACGTATGCTTATTTTTTTATTTATTTGCATCCATTGTAACTATAGATATATGTGTATGTATTTATGTGTGTGGAAATCAATAAACAAACTTTGAGGGTTAGCGAGTAGTGCTATTAAGTTGTGGGAAAAAACCTAGTTTGTGGCCCGGTTCGAACCAGGGACCTCAGGATTGGAAGGCAAGCATGTTAACCATCAATCTAAAGCGCCACTCCTACCAGTATTTGACTCATTCTGTGGTAACACATCCTCTAAAACAAAATATTAGATTAATTATAAATTATAATACATAGTATTATAATTATAATAAAATGAAGTGAACTGTATTGCAGTTATAATTGATATTTAAGATAATTCAATTTTAAAGAAGCCATGTATAAAGCCATAGTAAAATATAATCAAATACGATAATAAGAACATGTCAAAATTACCCTACTCCAGTTACTGCAGTAATTCAATTGGAAAAGAAGGTGTCACAATGCAGTCACCAAAGAAAGCATAATGGTTCTGGATGACATAATAGCAATAAATTACTGCAGTAACTGCAGTAGAATTATTTTGGCATGGTCCATAATGAATATTCATAATGAAGCTTAATCATTTTGAAATGATTTCAATGAAACTGCCAGTGAATAATGAAATACACAACTGTAAAATATATAAATCTATGTCACATAAAATTATCTAAAAATAAAAATCTACAAGCTCAGCAATTCCACTAAAACATAAAACAACAATATAAGGAAGCTCCACCTTGTTGAATAGAGCATCTTTCAATTTTACATCTTTAAATATTTTGTACTATACTCGAAACCAGAAGCAGATCATAGAGTGGGCCCGATGCCTGATGGGGGGGGGGGGAAACTGGGCCAAATTCTGTGTTGTTTCTAGGTAACTAATGTCCTACTCAGGTCAATTTTCAAACAAGATGCATTTCCTGGATGTCTGAGAGGCCATTTTTTCAGATAATTTATAGCAAACAATGAGGTTTTTCAGGCTGGATCAAGTTAGCCCTTTCCCTTGGATCCGTACAAAACTATTGATTACTTATTTGTATACTATTAAGACCTTACATCCTATTATACAATAATGCACATCATAAAGGTAAATAGAGGAAAGGTATAACATGTTAAACAATTACAGGAAGGAATGATGGTAAACGGTAGTATAAACAAAACTATGCTATTCCAATGGGCCACACCAAATGCTTCAGAAAGGAGGTTCTAGAAATATACAATGTTTAATCATGGAGGTCTAATTTATTCCCTCCATGGTTTAATCTACAAAATGAATGTATTGACTGTTTACCTACTAAAAGAACAATTAGTAATTGGAGCATGGTTTAAGAAATGGAGCCAGGTATAAAACTCGGTCTATAAAATACCTTAATAAAACACTTAAGTAATATATATTTTTTTTTTTTAAAGTAAAATAAAGTTAGCTTAACATTTTTGAATATTCTTTTTTTATTATTAAGGTACAAGTATACATTTTTTTAATAAAAAAACAATTTTATGTTGAATTATTAAATCCTATCACAATAGTGTGTATCTCATTACTTGGAGTATGTATTATGCTTTCAAACTTGAAGTTGATTAGTGGACATTTCGGATTAAACAACTGTGAAGTCTAGAAACATTACTATGAAAAATAATGGCATAGTTTAACAGTAACAAGAGATATCAGCCTATTATTTCATAATAAGCAACCTTTTAAACAAGTGTACTTATAAAAACATAGGTGGGTACACATTACAATCTGTGTTCACAGATAACCTTAAGAAAATCTCCAGGAATTTTGTTTTTACAACTTGGGACCCCTGGGTTGGTTTTGGGAAAGTCTATTAATGGCTGATGCTAAAGTTAACTGTAAAATTTGGTATATTTAAAATTGGGTTTTGCAAAATCCCTGATAAAGTTGGAAGCTTACAGAATAGCATGTTCTAATTGACCTAAGCTTCTTGCTGTTTTTGCTAAATAAACAACAGTATTTTTTAACAATATAAGGGCCACTTATAAAATCTAGTATAGTAAAAACATTTACAATAGTGTAAATTAAAGAAAGTTACTCTGATTCATAGTGTGGCTTTTGAAAAACAAATATAATGATTGGAATCAACATTGTCTGAATCATTAGCTTTTTTGCTAGTCATCCAGTTTTTTTTAGAATTCAGATTATTGCGCGAACGGACATACCACCCGTGGATAAAAATTGGATTTTTACCCTATGTTTCCTTTTCCGATTTCTGCCCGAACGGGCCCTAAGTTGTCAAAAGCTATATGAAATCTAATTTCCGGAAGGAATAAATAAATTATGAATCTAATATGAATACCTTAAGAACATTATGATATGATAAGTCAAGCAAAGATAATGTACCCTGTACATTCAGCTGGTGTACTATAAAAACAGTGCCTTATGATAGACTTTCTCAAATTACAAATAAACATTGATTGATTCAACTAGGAAGCGATGTTCATATCTGATAAATATCTTGTTATTAATATTAATAACACAGATTTTAAAATGCCATTTAAAAAGGTTTCCTTTTTTAAAAAATAAAATAATTTTAATGTTTAAGTTGAAATTTTCAACATTAAAAAATGTTTAAAATAAAATGTTTAAATAAAAAATATACCATACTTGTTAAGCATCACGTCCTCCTTAAAATTTTTTAAATATCGATATTGTTGTATTGTAGTTTCTGTAAATTATTTCATTTGTTGGTGAACTCTGTAATCAAATTTGGACTTTTTTGAAAATCATTAAAAAAATGTTAAGAATAACAATTTAAGTCATGGTTACAATTGTTAAAAGATAATGTAAATATGTTGATTATTTTACCATATAAAAATAATGCATTAAGAAAAAAAATAAAAAAATAAAACCACCCTTCCTTCTTTGAAATGTATTAAGTGGTGATATCTTAACCAGCCGACCTTTTTATTTGGTAAATACAGCATAAAATAGCACAAATAACAAGTTCATGTTATATGTTAATCTTCAACTAGCAAAAATAATTACAAAAATATGATAATTTATAAAATTATTATATATTGTTAAGCGTGTAAGATTTTTGATTATTTTAGAATTTAAGGTGGTGTTAGAATTTCAAATACAAGTATCTAATGTGTTGGAATATATAGGTCTTCTGTAATTAAAAGAATTATTACAAAATTCACACTGAGGTGTTAGAACGAGGTCTCTCCTGGAAAGTTGTCTTGTTGTATTAATTGTACTGTTAACAATAATCCTGGCAAATCTACGGCACACAGATATTAGGTGGGGTGAGATTGTTGGAGGTCCAGTAGGCCAGACAGACCGTTTTGTAGTCTGTTTGTTGAGAAAGAGTTAGGGTAGCCAAAATTTAAATACATAATCAAAACATGATGTCTTTGCATTATATTTTCTTATCTGATGATCAGTAGACCTTTCAGATAATTACATGGAGAATGTTGCAATTAATAAAGATGGAACACGGAATTGATAATTAACAACTCCCTGCATGAACCTTTTTGCTTGATGAAAATAGATATAAACAAAATGAAGTTTGTTTAGATTAAAGAATAATCATTTATTATTTATTTATTGAATACTTTCAAATTTCCCAAAACAAACCCAATGGAAAAAAACAAATTTTATGCTAAAATAATGACACGTATATAGTTGAACCTCTCGTAAGCAAATACCATCGGGTCCGGTTAAAATGTCCACTTACGAGAATTTCGGCCGATAGAGGGCCAAACTTGGTAAAATCAAAAACGTATTATTCACAGAATTTTCAATGCATATGGCCTCTCAACCTCCTAGAAATTTTATTCTATTTTTCATTAAATATTATTTATCAATTTTTAGATCAAATGGTTCAGTAAAATAATTTCACCCACTAGAGTTTATACCTACGATTTTACACCTACGATGCGACTGATTTAATGGTGAGAACTGAGAACATCGAGGTCACCATGAAATAAGTCGTATGCTTTGAAAATCCAAAAGTGAGATATTATATACCTCCCTGTTGTTACCTCATAATAATAGAGCACAATATAAGCTATAATTTACACTAAATGATATTCATTGGATAAGTAGATCCAAGGATATGAACATTTGAAATTTCCATGTATGGAAACAGTTTTGAGAAAAATGCTCACAAAGTAATTTAAACATAAACAATTAAAAGATTGCCAATCTTGGAAAGTCTGCATAAAATTTACTTTCCTAAATGAAAACTGACCTAGAAGATATGTTATAATAAAATTAATTACTGTAATACTCGTAATTAATTAAACAAACTCATAAAAAAAAAGATCTATTTTGATGATTATCTCAATTTGATTCTATAAGAGGCATATCATGGCAAAACCACCCTTTGAAAAAAATAACTCTGTTAACATGGTAGATAATGGCAGTGACAAGGTAGATAAAGGTAGTTAACAGGGTTAACCCTATAAAAACTACCATATCAAAGATACTACTGAGGATGGTCAGCAATGCTCTACAAGTATACATAGGAAAATACAGCCACTATTTAGAATAAACCTTAAGGTATTAATAACATCAACAGACAGGGTAATTATATACTACCTTACTAGGTAGTTCTGTGTTGCTAGGTAGTTCCCCCTAGTAATTTAACATGGTAGATCAACCTAGTCAGAGGGTGTTATTTTTTTCAAAGGGCACCAAGTTGTCGCAAAATTGAAAAATGGAGTTATTATTGAAACCCTATTACACTTGTCGGCTTCAAAATTGGATATCTTTAACCAAAGTTATTGAAAGAAATAAACAAACATTTCTTTATATTTGTTTATATTACCTGTTGTTGCTTATTTCTCAATAACGTCTTGTGCGACAACTTGGCGGTTTTGCCATGCCTTGCCCCTGATTTCACTCATGACTTTCTCTAAACCAAATTATATGGAAAGTGAAATTGATGATGGTCCACACAGTTATTGGAAGAGTTGACAACTAGGTAAAATGAATTTGCTTGTTTGTGTGTGCAATATTACATATTTGCTTATAGTGAAAAAAATGAAAAAAAAAATATGTTTAATGACCCTCCCACCTCTACGTTTTAATGAAAATACAACAGTTGTTTAAGAAATACTCAATAATTCCTTATTTCTGTTTCACTTAGCAATTACAGCGTTTAGTTTCACTGAAAAATATCATGATAAATTACAATATACACACCTTTACAGAAGTAAACAATACAAAACAATAGTTGAAATGAAAGTGAAGTGAAAGCATGCTAATAAGAGCGCTATGAAAGATCAGCGTGTGCCGTAGCCTCGGCAAGAGTTAGAAGACCGCCACCACTCACCAATCAAACCAGTGTTATAACCATTCATTAAGGCTAACTCTGCAACTGTACTCTCATTGGGCGGAAGCCCTGAATCGCAATTGATGAACGGTACAATCCGTATCATGCTAACAGAGGCCATGCCTGAAATACATAAGGAAGATGTTCTACTAAAAGACACGGCAAATCAAACATTTTAAGAACAGCTGTCGCAGTAAACTTACCTATCAATGCGGTGTTATATGATGCGCTCTGGGCCAGCTCCGCAATCGTCGTTTCGTTGGCTGGTAAACCAGCTCTTGCCGATACGAACGAGACGACACGTATAATACTGTATGCTACCATCCCTGTGTACATGTTACGGCAACATAAAAATCAAGTTATTGTTAGAAACATCTGAAAATATCATCTGTATGAACGTCTGTGAAATGCATGACTAGTTACTGATCCATAAATTAAGTTATTAAAAATTTATTTAAATTATGCAATTTTTAAATCCGTAAATTTTTATCACAAATGTAGAATCAATGTTTTATACACAAATTTATCATAAAAACTTTAAGTCACATGTCATTATATTTGACTGTGACCATAATCATAATCTGCAAAGTTAAAGCTGCCACTAGCCAAATCCTATGCAAGAGTTGAATTTCTGGGTCCCAATCAGCCAAATAACTAATGTATTTTAAACTAAAATTTAAATTTGTAAAAGGTTTTTGCTCATCAAACATTAATTTGGCCAATAAATATCAACAAAAATTAGCTAAATTGTGAATCAAGTATTTGCTTTAGCTTAATTAACTTCGATATGGTCATTATACTATTTCATGTGTGTATCATGTTTCTAGTTCTGTAAGCAATGATAAAGTTTATATCAAATTATAATATATAAATTATACCTTTGAAGAGATAGAAAAAACATTTTATAATATTTTACTCTGAGTAGCCTATTAAATTACATATGAAATTCAATATGAAAACAATAATTGTTTAGATCAAATATATTCCAAACCTGAGCGTATTGGGTATCTGCCAGTCATTAGACCCGCCCGACTTGGAGAACATAGCGGTGTTGCTAGATGATGCGTTAATTTAGCTCCATCCCTCGCAAGACTATCGATATGAGGTGTACGAAGTGTTGTATTACCGAAGCAACCAATATCTCCATAACCAACATCGTCCGCTAATAAGATCAAAATATTCGGTTTCCTTTTGGCTGTAGCTGCATCTTCTCCTGCCACCATAATTAAGTGAAATATTAACGTTATCACAATGGCGTCCATTATTAAACGAGATGTTTGTGAATTTTGGAAGATCATGTTTGCAATGTAATCTTAGTTTCTTCTTCAGAAAATCAGCAATAATTTTCCAGGTCTGACGAATTCAGACTTCGCTTCCTTTTGATTGTTAGCTAAATAGTGATTGATATTCTAGAAGAGACATTAACATCTGCAATTAGGAAAATGAAAATTGATAATAGAACAAGAAAATAAAAACATAGTCTATCATCACTATACAATATTTTAATATTATTATTTTACACAATGCTTGAGTACACGCTGATTATCTGATTGGTTATCTACAGGTTATGTGATATTCGTAAAAATGTACTAATGCATGATAACAAAATACTATTCAATGGTTTTAGGTTATGTGATATTCATAAAAATGTACTAATGCATGATAACAAAATACTATTCAATGGTTTTAGGTTATGTGATATTCGTAAAAATGTACTAATGCATGATAACAAAATAGTATTCAATGGTTTTTAGGTTATGTGATATTCGTAAAAATGTACTAATGCATGATAACAAATTACTATTCAATGGTTTTAGGTTATGTGATATTCGTAAAAATGTACTAATGCATGATAACAAAATATTATTCAATGGTTTTAGGTTATGTGATATTCGTAAAAATGTACTAATGCATGATAACAAAATACTATTAAATAGTTTTATGTCAGTGTTTTCACTACAGTTTTTTTTTTTGGGGGGGGGGGGGTTAAAAATAGTCTTCCAGTTATTTAATGTACTACATCACATTAACATTCTAAGATAGGTTTGTAGTTTTGACAAGCCAGTTTAGAAGCAAATACTTAACAAAAACATTTTAAATATTTAAAATGTCCATTCACACAAATTAAAATGTTTCTAAAATTGGAAAATAATAAGAAATTTTAAATAAAAAAAATGTATTAATAAAAAAATAAATTAAGTCGTACGGTAAAGGGTATCGAACTGGCGACTTTCGCTTTATAAGAACGGTACTGTTAAATGATGGGTTAACCGACCATGCTAAAAGGCTTATTGATACTTCTAGCCATATTCTTCAGTATTTGGTAAAAAAGTTTTTTTTTGTTTTATTGGTCTAAGGGCTACCGTGGGGTATAATTTAAAATGGGGCTGAGCATTGATGGAGTCTAATTTATATGTACAAAATTTTATGCATGACAGTTCAAAACTGGTGATGTATATTAAGTGATGCCAAATGGCCATAAGTTTTTTTTTCTTGTCAACTAAACTGAAAATTCAAGATGATTTGGATGCTGGAGGTTTGGTGTTGGTTCTCCTTTAGCACGAACAGAAACCGGAATGGCAGGCTACTGCATTCAACATTGGCATGAATAGCGAATAATAACAATAATAATAATAGGTGACATTTATATAGCGCTTATTGCCAAGGCCTCTAAGCGCTTCACAATTACCCCCAGTCATTGGAAACAAACACCTATGGAATACAATCCATTCCATAATGCAAGTACTGGGCCATAAATGCATTCTGAATGTGTTTATGGCCCAGTACTTACATTCTCCATGTCACCTACTAGCCTATGCTGAATTTCGGCATTGCAGAAAAGATGTAACATTTTTCTTGTGCGATGATGCATATTACTTAATGAAAAGATGGGATGTCCTATTTAACTCGGCTCCGCTTCGTTGAATAGAACATCCAATTTTCACCTCATTAAATATTTTGTACCATTGAGGCTAGTCATGGCAAAACCACCAAGTTGTCGCACAGGAAGTTATTGAGAAATAAGGAAATAAACAATAGGAGATATAAACAAATACAAAGGAAATTTTTGTGTATTTTGTTCAATAACTTCAGTTATAGATGTCCGATTTTGATAACCGACCCCTCATTTTAAAGCTTACGAAAAGTGTACTATGATTTCAACAAAAACCCATTTCTGAATTTTCCTACAACTTGGTGGTTTTGCCGTGACATGCCTCACCATTGTACTTAGTGTTTATTGACGTGCTTATTGAAGTGATTATTTTGTATAATTAATTTACAGAACAAAAGTGAAAATTAGATTTTAAAACTAGACATCAAGGTCTGGAAACCAAGCCATATAATACAGACACTAAAATAATAAAACTCTTGAACTTTCATTTTATGCAAATAAATGTACTGTTATACTGTATATTTCCTTGTATTAAACAAAGGTATACTTTTAGAATATTTTAACAGTTACAAACTCAGGCCAATTGCTTTAACCCAGAATTTAACTGTTTCATTTTTAGCATTTGGCCATGTGGCTATGTGACATGGAATGACCATTTTCAAATTCGTCCAAGATATTTACCTTTCAATACAAATTTGGTGAGTGAATAATTAATTAATCAATTAGGAGCTAAAAACAGGTTCAATTCCAGATCATATTGATGTGTTTATATGATACTGTAAAAATATATTTAAACAAATAATTGGTTATAAATAAATCTATATATATATATATATATATAAATCTCAACTCAACTACTATTTTTTCAAGTGTTGTTGTTTTTTTTTCTATCTAGATGGCCTTGGACACCACCAAAATTAAGACGTCTGAATCTAAGAAGACACAAAATCCACTTGAATCCACGATAATCCAGATTTTGTGGTGACATTATATTTTATCCAAAATATTTTATCATTAAACTTGTACCAAAAACTCACTAAAAACACACTTAAAAATGTCAATACAATTCCTTTTACTGTAGTAATCTTGGTGATCTTCTTAAAACAACTTTAGTACCTCAACAACAAAGTATATGAAAATATAAGTCTTCTGTTTTTGTTGATTTTTTTAAAGGCAATATTGGTATTTCAAATATTTTATCTCTATTGCTTTTGAAAACTTATCTTTTTTAATAACTAACTTACTTATGTATCTTCTATATTTCTAGCTTCTGGTTTTGTTAAATATTTCACAGCAAATAACTTTGTAATTGATTTACAGGGTCCACCCCTTTCCGCCCATATTCACAGGCGGATAAAATCAAGGGTGTTTTAGGTGAGTAATCACTCTACCTAAAAATCAAGTGCATTTTAGGCGAGTGATCACTCTCCATAAAATCGAGGGCATTTTAGGTGACTGATCACTCTCCCTAAAATTAGTGCATTTTAGGTGACTGATCACTCTCCCTAAAATTAAGGGCATTTTAGGTGAGTGATCACTCTCCCTAAAATCAAGGGCATGTGAGTGATCACTCTCCATAAAATCAAGGGCATTTTATGTGAGTGATCACTCTCACTCAGCTCAAGAACAAGGTCTGGGGTGTTACTTTATTTACACTTTCACTCATTTTCTGTTCTTAAAATTGGTATTTCAAGACCAAATTAATAAAAAAATGTCATAAACAAACTTATATAATATGTCTAAAATAGTTACTTATTTTGTTAATTATTAGCATAGAAGTGCAGTGCTCTCTCAAGTATTGTATTAGCCATCAAATTTACCTGTAAAAATTACAATTTACCAGTAAAAATGTTTTGAATTGAAAAATAATTATGATATAATTTTAATTTTTTGTCCTCCTTTACTCTTTTAGTAAGAGAAGACAGGAATGCTCATAGAGGCCTGTAGTTATGTAGATATTTGGGGTAGGGTCAAACCAACCCAAAAATCATGACTGGTATGTTATGTTTTTTGGACAATTTACCAGTATAAATTTTTCAATTGGGAAAACACAGTACCATTTTCATTTCTTTTCATTTTATTTGGCATAAGTTAAAATACAGCAAAATACAATATGTAAAATACAGCACATAGAAAAATACAGTGTAAACAACAGGGTTAAAAATATTATAAAACAATAAGGTTGAACATCGTATACTATATTTGAGGAAAAAAAATAAATTGATATTATGCCAGGGTAACCTGTGAAAGATAAAAAAAACTTGTTTCCAACGGGGTCCAAAATATCAAACATTAGAGATTATTAATATTATTATTACTATTATTTTTATTATTGTTATCATTATAAATTATTATTATCATTATAATCATCATCATCATCATCATCATATCACAGCACATTGACTACGACCAGTTCAGCTGACTAAGCTAAAAATGCTATTCTTTAGGTAGTAATTAAATCAAGCAAACTTTAATCACCATTTATCCAAAAGTGCCATCTCATATTATTATTTTATTTCTTTAGGAAGTATTAAACATAACTGTATATTTTATGATGTTTAGCTTCCTTAATACTACTATTGTTTGGTATTGTTTGATTGACTTTCCTATATTAACAAGTCAATAATTTAAAGTGTAAATTATCAACTATAACATAGTAAAATATAAATAATGCATCCGATGAACCACCAAACATTATATAGTGAATACACTTTTAAAGGGTTGAGAGAAGGAAGAAAAGGGAGTGATTAGATTTAATAAAGGCAAGTTATTACCTCCAATGATGAAGGGCCTGTTTCTGCTGCCAAAAAAATGACTATGAAACTCTCTATTGCATTTTGAACAATATCTGGACCAAATGTAATAAATCTGTATCTAATTTTAATATCTTTGTTTTGTAAGGTATAATGTATATTGCAATTGTTTTGTACATATTGTATACAATTTACATTACCATATCATGTTACTTTATTTCACAAATATATTTACATACAGTATGTGTACCATTTGCTTATCGATTTACCTATTTTATGTCTTGTATTGTATTCATTGTAAAATTTACATAGCTTGTATTATTAATACAGTTGAACCTCCCTGTGCGGACACCTCCCGTAAGCGGACACCTCCCATAACGGACACTAATTCAAAGACC
>JAOTQE010066551.1:0-17646 GCA_025631205.1 Nesometra sesokonis
CAATCAATCAATCAATCAATCAATCAATCAATCAATCAATCAATCAATCAATCAATCAATCAACCAACCAACCAATCGAACGAACGATCAATCGATGAATGATTGATTCATGAATAAATGAACAAATGAATGAATGAAGAAATGAATTATGAATGAATGAAAAAATGGATGAATGAATGAATGAATGAATGAATGGATGGATGAATGAATGGATGGATGAATGAATGAATGGATGAATGGATGGATGAATGGATGAATGGATGATGAATAAATGAATGAATGAATGAATGAAGGTATGAATGAATGAATGAATGAATGAAGTTATGAATGAACAAATGAATGAATGAATGAATGAATGAATGGATGGATGGATGAATGAATGAATGAATGAATGGATGATGATGAATAAATGAATGAATGAATGAATGAATGAATGAATGGATGGATGGATGAATGGATGGATGAATGGATGATGAATGAATGAATGAATGAAGTTATGAATGAAGTTATAAATGAATGAATGAATGAATGATGATGAATAAATGAATGAATGAATGAATGAATGGATGGATGGATGGATGAATGAATGAATGAATGAATGAATGAATGGATGATGATGAATAAATGAATGAATGAATGAATGGATGATGAATAAATGAATGAATGAAGGTATGAATGAATGAATGAATGAATGAATGAATGAATGAATGAATGGATGGATGGATGAATGAATGAATGAATGAATGAATGAATGAATGAATGAAGGTATGAATGAATAAATGAATGAATGAATGAATGAATGAATGAGAAAAATGATGATGATGATGACGGTGACGACGACGACGACGATGACAATGATGATGATGATGATGAAGATGATGATGACGACGGACGGTAGATTTATTTGTAACAATAGAGAGCGCTGTGCATTTTTCCATATTTTTTTGGAACGTGTCTGATTTGTGTATCATCCCTTGGTAATCTTTGAACGATTCTTTTTAGCTAGGCCCCTAGCTGAGATTTACCAAGAATTTTACAAATTACACCATGTCGGTCTTTTCGTTACGAATACTAGGCCTACGTATGGTAAGTTTTTACAGCATCATTTAGTTCAATTATCTGTTTTTTCAACGTTTAATATGTATGTAGGCCTAAGCTTTGGTCCCTGTGCAAGAACCATATCCTGTGCATCAGTGCATGACCACAGGACAGGAGACAGCACTTGTACTTGTGTAGCGGTTTGTGTAGCGTAGCATACCATGCGATTGACAATAAACAGTTTTGGTTCAAATGATTTTTAAAATATATCAGTATGGGCCTGTCCGCATAGACTAGACCGTCGCAGATTTTGATGACTGTTATTTTATTAGCAATATATTATTTAGAGGAACAAAATCAACTTTTTACTATTTTCAGTGAAATTGGATCAGTGGTGTTGTTACTGTTAATTGCTGCACCAAGGTCAGATCCAGGTCCAGCAAATAGGGCGCCATCAATGTATAACTGAAAGTTGTTCCTACAATTAGGTACACTTTTCGCCTAAAAACTTTAACGTTAGCGGATGATGATTAGCGGATAATTTATTCATAAGTTGGAGGAGTTTCGTTAACAACTATGGTATTTTCTAGATTTAGCATGCTCGGCAGAACGTTAGTTACGTTTTACGTAAGTCCAGCGCATGCGCATTTCGATTTGTTTACAAAAGAGGCGGAGCTTAACGTGGTGCTAAGGTTAAAGTTAACGTTAATGTTTGGTGGCGAAA
The DNA here is from genome assembly GCA_025631205.1 of Nesometra sesokonis. NCBI lineage: Eukaryota > Metazoa > Echinodermata > Crinoidea > Comatulida > Antedonidae > Nesometra > Nesometra sesokonis. Next base: position 1,763 of record JAOTQE010066551.1, read on the forward strand.
TCTACCTATTTAAATTTGTTTAATTTGTAATTTTATGAAAATTTCTTTCAGTTTATTTTGGAAACTGCTTTTGTTTCATTTGTGAATTTAACCACCCCTATACGTGTCCAAAATCAATCTACGGTTAAAATTCATCACCAACCTGAAAAGGAATCCTCACTAAAGTCGGGTACTCACTGAGTCGTGCGGTGGTCATACGACGGTTGCACGACTAAAGCGTCACTCCCTGTGTGTGTGGATTTCAGATGCGATAACAGTCAGTAGAAGACATTCTCCCAAGTCTCCAGGATTGTCCTGGAGTCAACAGTAATTTTGGATCATCTCCCGGGCTCCTGGAAATATCAAATTTTCTCCCGAAATTTAGTTTTCTCCAGGAAATACTCCAGGTTTGAAATACTCCAGGTTTGAAACATTTCAACAATTACACCATATTGTTGGCCTATTTTTAAAAAAAATATTGGTTGGAAATAAGGAACTGAAGTTCAACAATTTTTTTTTTATGAAGAATAATGGCATACCTTAACAGTGACAAAATCAAAAACTACTGTTTAATAATAAGCAATGTGTATAAACAAAGGTATTTTATACACATTTTATGAAGTTTACACATTACAAAGTGTGTATGGACGACCACAAGAAAATCTCCAGGAATTCTGTTTTTTACAACTTGGGACCTCTGCCATCGCGTCTGGCAACCACACACACAGGGAGTGACAGTTTAATCATTCAACCATTGCACAACGTAGTGAGTGCCTGGCTTAATGGCATTTTGGAAAAAAAATGCAAGTGTTATATACTCAGGGTGTGTACTGCAGGAATAGCTTGGTTAGTTACCAGTAGACTTACAGTATCTGTTCAGCCATGGGGACCATTCTCAATTAGCAGTTGTCTCTAATTCATAAAGGTAAATCAGCTGCCAAGAAGGTTATAGTGCAAGTTATTGCAATTTCATTGGTTCCAAGATTCAGTTCAGTCTCTGTATTTTTTTTTGTCCTACTTATTCAAATTTTGAATTTATCATATATTTATTTATCATATCTACCTAGAGGTGCGACGGGAAAAATTCCCAATTCACCGAACCAAATTGTCCAAGTTGTGGTGCTTAAACAACAACAATTTGCTTTTAATCTACCTTTTCTTTAGCCCTCACGTCGAGGCATTTTCAGATCATCATTCCGAAGTGCTTCATCCAATACGTGGACTTTACAAGAACCGCTAGTTGAAGATGATCCTGAAATCGCTGCTTTGATTAAAGAAGAGAAGAAGAGACAAGTCCGTGGACTGGAGTTGATTGCTTCTGAGGTACTCAAAAGTTGTCTAAATTATGTATTTTGAATTTTAATGAATAGTAGAAAGTTTTGTTTGCAGTTGGTTCCGCGAAATAAACTAATTAATAAAAATCGAATCAGAATTCAAAACCCTGGACTGACACCATTGTACACCAATAATCAGCAGTTGCCACTTAGCCATCTAGTGGTGATGACGTAATTAAGGTTAAAATTTTAAGTTAAAGTTCCCACATTTTTACACTCTAAGCAGGGCGATGGAACGTTTTTGGATTGGGGGGAGGGGGAGACGAGGCTAAATTTTGCTCAGCTTCCCCAGCCCGGTTAGAATTTGTTCAGCAAAAAAAAAAAAAAAAAAACATTTTAACCTCTATATTTGTGCTTTCCTGGGTCCCTGAAGGTGGTTTTCAGGGCTACGATATATTCATATTTACCATATTTACATGCTGTTTCTGAACTGCAAATTTTGTAGTTGGAGTGACATTTCGGGGGGGTGGGGAACTGTTCCCCCTGAGTTATCACTGGGGGACGCGTCCCCCATCCCCTCTTCCGCTGCCCATGATTCTAGCATTCATTGTTAATTCTTTTCATTTGATTTAGAACTTTTGTATGCAGGCAGCAGTTGAAGCAAAGAAGTCGTGTCTGACTAATTATTAACAGTTGCCACTTTAACCATCTAGACTTGTTTTTTGATGAAATAATGTTTGAAATGTTGAGATAAAATGTCGACATTCTCAACAATCATGCTATTATTTAATCTGTTAATTTAATTTAGAATTTCTGTAGTCGAGCTGCAATTGAAGCAATGGGATCATGTCTGACTAATAAATACTCAGAAGGTTATCCAGGTCAAAGGTATGTCAATATTTTAAGTAAGGTTTAAAATAATAGACAATGGAAGTATGATATTCTCGAAAAATTTCATCTGGTTTCAAATATATCATTTTGGAATTTTCGTTTACCTTAAACCATAAAAAGTAGAATTACTTTTTGCTACGTTTCGGTTACTAGCATCGGTAACCTTGTTCACGAAAGTGACGTGTAGATGTCTTCTGTGTTGTCTAGTGCCACCAATTTTTTTTAGCTTTTCGCTGGTGTTCTCCCCTGGGTGTATCTTGGGTGCAGCTGGTTAACAAGTTGTCATAGATGTGACTTAGTTCATGGCCTCCTTAGTCTTTGTTTATGTTATTTTTTGTTACTCTTATCCAAATGGACTCCTTTATTTTCCTTGCTAGATAATGGTTTTCTCTGTCTAAAATGTTAACATTTTCAAAGTTTGGAATGTGAACTCCTTTATAATGTATGATATCCTTATAAAGTATGATATGTTTAAACTATATTTGATTCTATTATTAGATACAATTATGTAGACTACATTTGTTGTCTGGTTTTTAGACTATTAATTTGGGAGTTTGAACCCCTTGCTGTCTGCCTAAACCAGCCATGCTTAAATGCCCAAGCTTGTACAGAGAATTGTAAAAGTGTCCCATCAGTAGAATCCATCATGCCATTTTTCAGTTTTATATGCCGCAACTGTACTGTACTAGTATTGCATGGAGTCAGTCTTTCAAGACACAAGTTTATAGCTGCAAACTTTTTTTGGAACCTAATGCACAAGACAATCACTGCCAGATACGAAGTACACAATCTGATTTCATCAAACAAGCAGGCAAAAGTACACCATATTTGCCCTGTTTTACGTCTTAACTGTATGTAGCAACCTGTAGGCTGTATTTGTTTTTGTTTTTCATGGGTTTTTATGACAATTATAATGCACTTTCGCCTAATTTTTTGCATTTCTGAAGTATATAAGTGTGATATTATTTTCATTTCTATAAATTCTTGTCATGCATGAAAAAATTTGATGTATGCGCGAGGCGTCCAAAATGGGTCCCCATGCATGACAAATCAACAAGTCAATTAATATTTCAGTTTGATGTGTCGACTTTCCCATTTAAAATTACCTTTACTTTGACCTTGCACCTTAAAAAAAGCTTGAGATCTTTAATCAAGAAACATCATGGCCAAGTTTCAAGAGTTTGCCATTGATAAAACTGTGACGTGAAAACTCTGATGTTTAGGCTGTTTACAAACAAACAGACACGCAAACAAACTCCACCCAATGAAGGATGAAGGTTCACTAATCTTCTTTGAATAAGAAAGTAAAATACATATTGCAATATTATCATATAAACTAACTTAGTAAAATCTAATTTTTATATTTTAGATACTATGGAGGTACTTACGTTGTTGACAAAATAGAATTACTATGTCAACAGAGGGCGCTAGAAGCATTTGATTTAGATCCCGAGAAGTGGGGAGTGAACGTGCAACCGTACTCAGGTTCTCCTGCCAACTTTGCTGCATATACTGGGTTATTGAAGCCTCACGATAGAATCATGGGCCTTGACCTCCCCCACGGTGGCCAGTAAGTAAACATAAGAATATATTACTTTAAGACTTATGATAGCAATAATTGAAAATTAATTTTGTGCGTAGTTTAATCATGAAAGTTTTCTGCAGAAATGGCATGATCACACGTGATGGATACAGTCATAATACTTCTTTTTGCATCCTTGGTCTGAAGATGTAGAGTTAGTTAAATGTATACTGGTTGTTTATACTGACAGAAACTCTATTTGAGGCTAGTCATGGCAAAACCACCGAGTTGTCGCAAAGGAAGTTATTGAGAAATAAGCAAATAAACAACAGGAAATATAAACAAATACCAAGGAATTTTTTGTAAATGTTATCCGATAACTTTAGTTATAGATGTTCGATTTTGATAATTGACCCCTCATTTTAAAGCTTACGAAAGGTTTAATATGATTTTAGCCATGACTCAATTTTAAATTTCCCTACAACTTGGTGGTTTTGCCATGACATGCCTCATTTGTATTTGTCCTATGTGTAAAAACCTGTTTTAAATTGAATGGATTTATTGTAATAACAAATTTTAAACCTATTTAAATATTGTATTTGATTATTGAATGAATGATGAAAGCCAGCCATAGCTCGAGAGCTATAGAAATCTGCCTGGTGTTCTGTCTTGCCATTTCCATGTTACCATGCCACTCTCTGGTTCCATTTATCTTTCTTGGCACTTAACCCTCAGTAGGCTGTCTTCTCTTTTTGGTGGTAAAATATAGCAGATTTCCTTTTTATTTGTTATAGTAAGCTGTTGTTATATCTTTCTCAAATCAATTTTCTAACATTTTCATTTGTCACTCGGTCATGCCATCTTCTAATTTCAAGGATTCTCCTCCCTATACACATTTCTAATATATTATATTTATATATAGTGTAACTTAAATAAGAAACACCTTTTTTCTTTAGTCTGACACATGGATTCATGACAGATACCAAAAGAATCTCTGCAACATCAATTTTCTTTGAATCTATGCCCTACAGACTTGATGTAAGTAAAATTAATTTAACTATTGGTTTAATTAAAACTAGTTTACATTTGCTGTAGATTTAACTGTTTGTTTGTTCAGCAAACTCACAATATTTGGAATAGTAAACAAAGCATTGACGTGGTGTATTAATCAAGTTACAATGTTTTTGAATATGAAGCTTGTTGAATCTTAGCATTTAACTGAATTGTCACCAAATATGAATAGATGAAGTACTATAATAATAATAATAATAATAACAACAACATCAACAATGCTTCATTGAACCGAAGTAATAATCAAAGACGCTTTGCAGGTCAGATGTTAAATAAGTGGGTTTTGAGGTTAGGCTTAAAAACAGAAATAGAGGAAGATTAGGTGAGTGTATTAGGTAAAGAATTCCAAAGGGTGGAGGCAGAAAATGAAAAAGACTTTGGCCAAAGCATTTTGTGTTGGTATGAGGCTTAACTAAAAGGTTACAATTTGATGACCGAATGCAAACATGATAAAAATATTTTGACATTAATAACAATGAAAGCAATATCAAAAGCAATAGTAAAAACTGTCATAACATTCTAAGATATTTTTTTGTAGATTTGAGCAGTTTGAAAATTAGTTAAAAACCATTTCAAATATTTAGAAGAAGATTGTGAGATATAGCATCTGCATGAGTCTCGCAATGTTAAAAAAATGTACAAGTTATAAAGTACTGCCATATTAATAAAGAAACATTCACAATTTTTGTAATTTTTTTTTTTTTGTGTAATTTTGTACCTCAACTAAACTGCTACATAATTCTTGTATTTTGTGAATACATATAGCAAAGGCAAGCTGTAATGTCCTATATTGAATGTAACTATTGATGTGTCTGAAAGGCATATGATTTAATTAACAAGGAAAGGAATTAATTAACCTAAATAATCTGATTCAGAATTGTGTATTATAGATTTGCCATTCAATTGGGACATAATACCCACCGTCTGAAACAGGTCCCAATAGTGTTTGGGATAATCTCATTTTAAAATGATGCAATAAGCTTCAACAATTACATCATAAGGTTGCAATAATTCAACCTACTATTCCATTTTTACTACAGCTTGAAATTTTAGTTTTTATAAATTATTAGGAGTTTAATAATAGTAACAATAACAATAAAAAAATTAACAATAAATTGTTTAGAAAAAAACAGTTAAAATGTTATGTCCTTACACAACTGTTCTAGGAATTGATACAATATTTTGACTGGATAAATGAAGAGTATGAGGTAGAGTACAGTGGTTTTATTTTAAACTGGAGGCCGGTGGAAAATCCAGCCATAACTATGTTTGCGCTATCTAAAATTAGTGTTATGGGATCTGTACAATTTCTAGATCTGTACGTTACAATACGCCAATACGCGGGGTAGTCTACATGACTTTGCCATGGTGCACAAAAACTCTATATTACAGCTAGTTTCTTTCATAATAGTATAATTCATTGGAATAGTTTGCCTCACACTGTCAAAGAAATTGATTTTAAACCAACCTTTAAATTACATGTTAAAAAACTTCTTAAACAGCAACTTGAAAAGAGTTTTGATTAATCTGTTTTTATATAACATCATGTACTACCTAGTAGTAATTATAAAAATTTTAAGAAAAACTTTATTTAGTTTTTCACGTGCTGTCTGATGCCCAGTTTGTTGGTAATTATGTTCTGTTTCCTTTCCTTTCTCTGATCTAGAGTTTCTGGGACCTCTCAAGATACAAACCTTTGGGTTTAGAGGGTTTTCCTTTGCTCATATTTGTCCTTTTTTCTGTTCTTTTTGGTGTTTATCCTTGTTTCTCTTTTCTGTGATGTTACTTGGTTTGTATTTTATGTTTTTAGTTTCTCCTTTGTTTAATTCTAAATGTCTGTCTTTGTTCATTCAGTTTATTGGTGGACTTTTTTCTTTTTAAAAATTTTGATGTATTGACAAATGCTGTTTCATTTTATATTTAATTCGTATATTTTTCTGTATATATTTATATGGGCAAAAAATTTAAAAAAAACATTCCACAGTTACTTTGACCCCATCAAGGTTCCAACATATTTCAATGTGTAATATGTATTTATGGCCATTACAGTTTAGTTGACAGTCAAACCTTATGGATGCTGTCAAAGAGATAAAATATCAACAAAACATAAATTGCAGCAAGTTATACATTTATAATTGTATTGATAGGTAAAGAAGGGGTCATATATCTTTAGTTTTTTTCTTGAGTAGAAAAAGGTAAAAGTTATTGAGCTCTTTTAAGCTATAACTTGGCGACTTCTTTGATATTTCCCGCTGCTAAGTACAGTAGGTTGCAGAACGTATCTGTGTGCATGTCACCTAGGCTAGTCTTTACAGTGAGTGCCATTTTTGCATGTGACACGCACATCCACATAGCATAGATTTACACTATTCACAAAAGAAAAGCAAAGACGGATTCATCTGCTTTAGTTGTTAGGATACACACAAAAAATAGTTATTCTTTTCCAATTTTTTATGGAAGTAAAATAAGTGTGAATATAGTATAGTCAAATTTGGAATGTTTTAATTTTTGTTGACTTTGGATGAAATGGCCTTGTAAATGCCTGTATAAGTAAAATCTAGTTATAATGTCTTGCCTTGAATCCAGTACTGGCCCACATTCCTCCCGTTTGGGTCTGACAAGCAAAAAAAAAAAAAAAAAAAAAAAAAAAAAACCTCATCTGACCATTTTTTGACCGTTTCAGTCTGAGTTACCACTGTTTTGGGGTGCGTTTCTATCGTTTTTTGCACTATATTGTCTCATGCGTGATAAATACTATTGAAATTACTGTTTATGTTTGAGGATTCTCCTAATGCGTGAGACACAAGTTTTTATGCGTGAGACGTCCAAAATAGGCTCTCATGCGTGAGACTCACGCATAATGCGTGAGAGTTGGCAGGTATACTATAGCCTGAAACAGGTCCCAGTAGTGTTTAGGATAATCTTACTTTAAAATGATGCAATAACCTATAAAATTGCATCATAATGTAATAATCTTAGTTTTTGAAAATTGAGAGTTAATATATAATAATTTGAATTTTCTATAGCATAAATTTGTACTTGCCAACTCTCACGCATTATGCATGAGCCTCACGCATTGGAGCTTATTTTGGGCGTCTCGCGCATAAATAATTTTTCTTATGCATTGACAGAATTCTCACTCATAAACAGTTATTTCAATAGTTTTTCTCTCGCATGAGACAATATAGAGCAAAAAAAACAGCAAAAATGACCCTCAAAACAGTGGTAATTTAGACAGAAACGGCCCAAAAATGGTCAGATGACGTTTTTTTGTTTTTGCTTATCAAAATCGGAGAAAATGTGGCCCAGTACTGGTGGTGGGGTTTGTGTCACGCATTGGAGCTACAAAAAGTTGGCAGGTATATAAATTCAGTAAAAAAAACAGCTAAAATCAAATGTGCTTACATAATTGAGAGTTAATTTTTTGTCCATAAAGAAATATACTTTGATGTTAGATTTCAAAAAAAAAGGTAATTTCAGAGCTCCTAAGCCCTGGAGTCTTCAGAAATTTTGGATCATCTCTCAGGCTCCCGGAATTATCAGATTTTCTCCTGGAATTTAGCTTTCTCAAAAAAAATCTCAAGGTTTTGTAAAAATTGCACAATCAGAGCATAAATTGGCCTATTTCAAAATATTGGTTGAAAGTAGGTAACTATGAAGTTCAGTAATGTTTTGGGAAAGAGTAATAGCACATTTTTCACAGTGACAATACATGTTAGAAACTATCATTCCATAACAGTCAAGGCGTTGAGCTTATAAATAAGGGTGTTAGTACATACATTATAGGAAGGGTAGACAATTACAAACAGTCGTAGAATGATCGTAAGAAAATCTTCAGGAATTCTGTTTTTACACCTTGGAACCTCTGGGTAATTTAATATAATTTAAGAGGTAAGATGGTAAAGTATTCCAAAGAATTGACGATACAAAATAAAAATACCAATGAAATTCACAGTTATTTAGCACAATTTACAAATATGCCAAGGACCTTACAGAGAATTCATGAGGTAAGACCCTCAAAAACTTACAATATGAAAAATAATAATTAATTAATCAATGTATATCATATTCTCCATCTCCCTGCCAACCCTAACCCCCTCTGCGAACCACACACACTCATACATGTTTTCGACGCCAAACTGGAGGAATGAAGGGCATGGTATGGTGGGTACTGAATTGAGTAATTCCATCCTAAATTTTTTACTGTATGTTTTATGCTATTTATTTTGCAGGAAACCACTGGTTTAATAGACTACGACAAGCTTGCAGAAACTGCCAACCTTTTCCGTCCAAAACTCATAATTGCTGGGTACAGTGCGTATCCTAGATTATTAGATTATGCAAGATTTAGAAAAGTAAGTATTGTACACCTTCCGACAGAATCTTCCTAGGGTATCCATTTTGATACATTTGATAGAAACTCTTGAGAGGATCAAATTCACATTGATCGGACATTTCATCCAATTGTTGACATGCCAAGCAACACTATGGTACCGTTTTAAAGTGCTACTCAGTGGTATCCAGGGGGTGCTGAGGTGCTTCAGCACCCCCTTCGGAGGCAAAAAACACTAAAATTAGGACAGAAATTTGAAAATCTAGGCCTCGAGTACCCCCCTTCAGTGCTTCTTTTTAAAATTTTGCTTTGCAGAATTCAACCCAGCTTGAGCACCCCCTTCGCCAAATCCTGGATACGCCTCTGCTACTCGCGTTAAAACAGCATATTCCTGAAGGTACAAATGACAAGGGTATGATATGATGCAATTAATTACTTGAAGGGTCAACAGTGTGATCTTGATTTTTGTTTTTGACACGTGAGAATTTCAACATGCCAACTTAAATGGAAGGTACAAAATGAAAAATAATGTTGTAAACAAAGCCCAAATATGCATCACCATACCTTCTTTAGAGAAACTAATAGCAAATATCACCTGGCTATAATATCTTGTTGCCGAAACAACAATTATTGCAGCTATGGACACTTGCATTGCTTAGGGGCTTGTTTTTCTTTATGATAATGTAAACTCTTTCCAAGTCTATAGCATTTAGTTATATAAACTAATTATATTAGCTACATCACTGTTTAGCATGTTTTTCCATCTGTAATTTATATTTTGTAACAGATATGCGATGACCAAAAGGCAATAATGTTATCTGACATGGCCCACATTAGTGGACTAGTAGCTGCTAAAGTTGTTCCTAGTCCATTTGAACATTCAGACATCGTAACGACGACAACTCACAAAAGCTTACGAGGCACAAGGTATGATATCAAGTGTTTGGATTGTTGGTAATTTTATGGTTTTGTTTTTGGAGTGGTGTTGTAAACAACCATGTGTCTTTGGAACTCTGTTTATGGATAAAACATAATGAAAATAGTAGCTTGTGTCTTTTAAACACTGTCTATGGAAACATGCGGAAACTTGATGAAATAAAATAAAAACATGAGTCTTGGGGATTGTCTGTGTTTGACTCCTATCCTATGTGAATAAATAATTACTGGCAGTGGATTTAGTCAAACATGTTGGAGATTGAGTATTGATGAAAAATATCAATCCGCTATGAAAAATAATTTTTACTTAGAAATTATTCAAGATTGGCAAAGCTGACTGTATTTTTTTAAAAATCTGTGAAGGTGAACCTAAAACACTATGATTTGAAAACTTTGAACCTTTAGTTTACATTTCATTACCCAAGGCCAGTAGAAGCAATGTGATAAGGCACAGAAGAGTGTGCTAGGAAGTGGGAGCCATAGGAATTTTCTTTTAATTCCAAGTCTCTAGATACTCATATAGAACATCTTTGAGTGTAAATTCATAACATATATGGCATGAGGATCAATTAGTTGTTACTCTCTATTTTATTTTGGACTAATTTGAGCTGGGTTTTTTATCCCATTGATTTTTGTCTGTGAGCATGGTAACTTTTGAAAGACATGAGATATCCACACCAAATTTTCAGGATCGACTTAGGAGGTAAATATCTCAGACAAGTTTGAAAGGGAATCCCATGTCACATGGTTGGGCTGTCATGTATTTTTCAAAAACACCATTTTTTTGCCACTACTCCCATGGCAAAATTTGAAACATCCTTAAATTTGAAATTTACACTCCTTACCTTATCCAGACTGATGAGATAAAAAATGGGTAAACCCCAGTCTTGGCTGCCATTTTTCGATTAAAAAAAACCCACTTTTTTGGCCACTACTCCAATACCAAAACTTTAAAAATCTTCAACTTTGGTATGGATATATCCTTTACCTTACCCTTGACCGGTTTTGTTTACATTGAACTCTGTATGAGATACTGAAAACATCAATTATATTTACAGACTTGATCTTTTTAAATAATATTTTTATTCAAAATAGAGCTGGAATGATCTTCTACCGTCGAGGTGTAAAAGGTGTCAGTAAGAAAACAGGAAAAGAATTAAAATATGATTATGAAGATAAGATAAACTTTGCTGTATTCCCATCACTACAAGGTGGTCCACACAACCCAAACATTGCTGGTGTAGCCGTTGCATTGAAACAGGTTTGTCTCATGTCATTAATTAATATTTAGCATTGAAAATTTCTCTTTTCAGACCTTTTAGCTATAAATACATAAAATTTCCCCGAAAATTGAAAAAAATACATACACTTATTATAAAAATAGACTATACAAATACAAAAAAATTAAATTGAAGAAAATATATTACACTTAAACTTGCCTAAGTTGTCTTTGTCTGAGTTCCCTTTGAAAAAAATAACACCCTCTGACTAGGTAGGTCTACCATGTTAAAATGACTAGGGAGATCTATCTAAAACCACAGAGAACTACCTAGCAAGGTACTATATAATTACCTTGTCTGTTATGTTCTTAATGCCTTAAGGTTTAATCTAATTATTGGCTGTATTTTCGTATGTATACTTGTAGAGCATTGCTGACCATGTCCTTGGTAGTATCCCTTGATATGGTAGTTTAATAGGGTTAACCCTGTTAACTACCTTTATCTACCTTGTTGCTACCATTATCTACCATGTTAACAGAGTTATTTTTTTCAAAGGGTTGAATTATCTAAGTCAAATTTATTTTTCATGCCAGATTGATGTGTTTTTCATTAATTAACTTTCTCTAAGCAAAGTTTTTTTCCAATTCCACTTTGGATTCAACTTAAGAAGGTTTGACTGTAAATGGGCCTACTAAAAAATAACAAAATAATAACAAAAATCCAGATGGACCAACTTCTAAAAAAGGCTGTGCTTGGTTAACCAAATTTGTTTTTAGTGCTTGAGAATTGTAAGAATTGTGAATAAAGATAAAATAAATATAATTGCAGAAGACGGTAATTTACCTAAAAATATCTAAATAACCAATTGATCTAAATTTTTAAATAATTGTGTTTAGACAACAACAATTTTTCTAGGAATTATAATTGTGGCCGTGGTAAAAAAACCCTTAAAAATACAATGTAAATGTCTAGCTGAATCATATCCTAATGTACAAGGTAGCAAAAATGTTTGTCAAATGGCATGGTAAGACCTAATTCACCAATCTTAATGGACATTTGAGCATTGTCAAGGAAGACAGCACATAACTCATCATCTTACCAGTACATTTCAACTCTGTCAAAATAATTTCATTCTATTTTTTTTATCTAGGCCCAAACTGAAAAGTTTGTTGAATATCAAAAGCAAGTGTTAGAGAACGCCAAAGCCATGGCTGAGGAGCTTATGTCACTTGGTTACACTCTTGTATCAGGTAAAATCAGAAACCAGGCCTAAGGGAATGACTAAACATTTTTTTAATGGTTAGATAGTGAACTTCCATAGGATACATAGCCCCAAAGTGCAATTCCATGGAAGCGGCTACTATTAAAAGACATGTCCAGAATCCAACCAATCAAATTGCGTTACATTTTAACGTTTTGCTAGGGCCAAATTGTGTTCCCAATCTTTCTTAACAGTTTCTGATTTATCAATAAATGGAAGTAAATTTAATCCAAATATAAAGATAATTGACAACATAAAATGTATATAACATACATAAATAATTTTTATGACAAAAGAATGTTAAAAGCACATCAATTATAAAACAGTTATTATGATTCAACTTGCATTGTATGTTTTTGACGAAGGCTGATGACTCTCAATAGTAGGCGCCTACTTGGGATTGTAATTCTACAGTGTTAAGTTTACTATCTAGCTGTAAATAATAATTCTAGATAGGCCAACCCTAACCCCAACTTTATTAATGCAGAGATAGCATCCTCTACCGGATCTCTAGCCACAGTATTTTTTTTATAATTATTATTATAGTGAATGTCTCACACTTTATTGTTATAAAGTAGCAGTGGCGGTAGCCCGACGAGTTGGGCAAACTTGATTTTGAGGTGTGCATGTCGCCGGTTTTCAGTCTGACAAAAAAATAAAAAAAAAAAAAAACCTTATTCGCCGTGTTTTGCATGCTTTTTTATCCCTTTTTGTGTTGAGGCTTCATCTGTCCCTTGACATTAACCTACAAGGCCCCCGACGAAACCTTAATTTTCTTCCCGATGGGGGAGGCAAAGGTCCCCCGACGGGGGATGTAGTGCTGCCACTGCCCAAATCAAAAGTCTATTACTCAAATTACATAGTGTTAAAGAATAGGAAAATTACAAATATTCAAAGGATTGTGTTTGAAAACTGAAGTAACATTACAAATTTATCCCGCATGTATGGAAAGATCAGTCAAATTCACTTAAGTATAGATGAATTGGGTCCTATTTAAAAAGAGTTTTTATCATTATGTCACTGTTGAAATGTTCTGATTTTTTTTTAGTTTGGCCACAGCTAATACTATAGATCAACATCTTAACGCCTTTAACAACCAATCCATTAAATATAAAAATGTTCTTGTTTTTAGGTGGCACTGACAACCATCTTGCTCTTTTGGATCTGAGACCAAAAGGCATCGATGGCGCTAGAGCGGAGAAGGTTTTGGAGATGGCATCAATTACAGTTAATAAGAACACCTGTCCAGGTGATAAGAGTGCTCTTATACCAGGTGGCCTAAGACTTGGTAAGTAGTAGATGCAAGTGGTCTCTACAACATTAAATAGTGAGGTTTCGCATCTTTACGAAATACGAAAACGAAAACGGATACGTCATAAATTCTTTGAACGTTTCAATAGAACACCTTGAATATCTGTCACAGTTGGTGAATATATTAGGACCATCATCAACGATTCGTAGTTAGAAAATTTGATATATTTTTTAACACATTTAGCAACTTTTAAAAATTTGAGTGTGACGTATCCGTTTTCGTTTTCGTATTTCGTAAGTTTGCGAAACCTCACTATTCTTGAAAGATCAGGAAGAAAGGGACTTTAGAGCAGATGGTTTACTGACAATTTCTCAGGGATGTAGTTAGAAAAATCAAAGGGTGGATGGAAGAATTATTAGTATAAACAGTATTGTAACGTCATTCACAGGTTTAGGGTGGGCAGCTTATTTAAACCATTATTAAGTACTTTAATTTCTATTCACAAGTATTTAATTAGTTATTATGTTAATTGTATTACAAGAATTATACATGAAGGCAACTACCATAAAGCTTCGAATAGTAACCCACTACTCTTACTAGTAACCACCTCTTAGTAACCCGTCCTAAAAGTTAGTCTAAAATAATAACTCACTGCTTACTATTCAAATTTTAACCTGTGGGGTTACTTTTACAAACACAAAGACTAAAAAAAAAAATCATATTAAATTGAAAATTTCCGCTTAGCACGTGTATTTTTAAGAGGTATTTTGCAAGGTGATTGCATTGGTAATCAAGCAAAAGAAAGCGGAACTATGTTTTTTAGTTTAGATATAAAGTTAAATTAATGTGAAGTAGTGATGCAAACTGGTTGGTGTGGGGTGCATTACTATTTCTAAGTGCCATGGTTCTGGTAGTGGAACAAGACTTCTGAGAATAAGACCATATGCCCAGCATATGGATCATATGCACTATAAAAAAACCTAGTACAGGTGAATGAATACATATATCGGGCAGCAGAACATGATGTGACCCTTAGGGCATAGAAAGTCATGAATGTGTAACATCTGATCCACATTGCCTTGAGACTACTATATAAGGCACTATATAAATCTAACTAATGGCACTGTAGCTTGGTGGTTAGTATCCTTGCCAACCAATCCCAATATCGAAGGTTTAGTCTTTGCACTACGATTATTCTCACAACTCTCAATAATGCCACTGCCTAAGTCTTATAAAGAAGAGTCTTAGTTTATGCGCATGATATAATTATCCATCTTGTAGATGGTATTTTATTTGCTGTCCCCAATAGGCGTGAAAGATTCCTAATTTTTAATATTTTTGTAGTTAAAATAGATTAAAATTGACAACTGATATTTATTTATGTATTAATTGTTATTTATTTGTTTTGTAGGAGCGCCAGCTCTTACATCAAGGTCCTTAAAAGCTGATGACTTCCGTAAAGTCGCCAGATATATTGATCAAGGATGTCAAATAACAGTAGATGCAAAAGCACAAGCAGGTACTGTTCCAAATATTAACAGTTTTTCTATTAATTAAAACTACAGTAGCTGGTTATCCAGCATTGCTTGGGATTATTGAGAAAATTTCTACCATGATAAATAATTAAAGGGGTATTCCTTCCAAAATCAACCCAAAAATTAAATTTCCTTCAAAATTTACCCTGTTTATTATTTCTAAAATAATATACATTGCTTGCACATCTCTTCAAAATTATTGTCAAGTAGAAGACGATTTCTTTGATATTTCCCTGTTGCTAAGCTTACTGGTTATAGTCCTTATCTAAGCACATGTTGCACAGGCTATTCCCTCAACAGTATCTTATACTGATAAACTTTGTTTGTCCATAAAAAACAATGGAAATATATTTGAAGCTGAGACATTTTGTGTACACGACAATATAAAATATACTCTAATAAAAAGTAGTGTATATACAGATATAAAGATATTAAAATAAGAGATATATGGAGAAATCTAAAACATTAAAAAAAATTATCTTATTACACATGAATTAAAAATATGAACAGAGTTAACAAAAAAAGCATACATGTAGACTAGGGAGAATTTTATTATCCGTAGACATCAAAACTTCCATCAATGAAATAATGAATAATTTAGGATGGAAGA
>JAOTQE010066562.1:0-17643 GCA_025631205.1 Nesometra sesokonis
TTCTTGTGTGTTTTAACCAAAATTGTTCATTTCTGATGTTTTTATATAGTGTAAAGTAGCCATTTTTATTTGATAATCAAAAATTACCCACTTTGCTATTTTGTGTGTAAAAGAATAGGGATGAAATCTAGCGTTTATTTTTATTATATTTCTTAATACACAGGGAAAAAAATCCTAAAAATTCCCAAATAGGGCTGAATGTACTTTTTATGATAAACTGAACCATATAATGAATAGTAGTTTTTTGGGTGAACCTTTAATGATTTGTAGAAGAAAACTCACAACACACAGTGCCGAAACCACTGATCCTTACAATGTAGATCAAAACTTCCATTTGTCCCAAAGTGGTCTTTAAATGGGAGACACATATGTAGGACTGTGTTCCATTCAATTGATAGATTATTCAAAGATATTTATACAAACTCATTAATTCTGTTTCCAAGTGTTGATTTAATGATCAGACGAAAAAGCGGCACAACATGGCGCCAGAGGCACTGATTCCTGACAACGAAAATCAAAAACTTCCACTTGCCCCCAAAATAGTCTTTAAATGGTGGGAGACATGTATGTAGGCTTGTGTTTCATTGAATCAATAAAATATTCAGACAGATACAAACCCATTAATTCTGTTTCCAAGTGTTGCTTTAATGATTTGACGGAGAAATGCTACAACACGGCGCCGTAGCCACTGATCCCGACAACGAAGATCAAAGACTTCATCCATTAAAAGTAACATGATGCGTAATGGAATATTGTCAGTTTCCTGAAATAAATTTGAAGGAGAAAGATTAGAAGAATAAATTTTACTTCATAGAAAGTTCAAAATTAATACTTATGATCAAGGACAAGAAAGTCTAATGCATACTCCAAGTATTGAAATACATGCTATCATGTTGAGATATAATATTTCAACTTTAATTAATCATCACCAGGAGTAAAGACACTCACTGAAGATGTGTTACCAATACTTCAATTAACATTAAAAAGTTTTTAGTGAATGCTCTACAGTTGATGAATCGGGTAACTAATTCAAATCCATCCTTGAAAAACCACATACAAATCACCTGTGTTTGTATGTTTAACCTACATCACATGTGAATCAAACAAATGAGGATAGGCATAACGCCTAAACAAAAATTTTTTTGTGATGACCCAACACTTTGAAAAAAAAAACTGTGTTAACATGGTAGATAATGGTAGTGACAAGGCAGATATAGGTAGTTAACTGGGTTAACCCTATAAAACTACCATCCCTTTGAAAAAAATAACACTGTTAACATGGTAGATAATGGTGGTGACAAGGTAGATATAGGTAGTTAACAGGGTTAACAATGTAATAACTACCATACACCAACCTTGCTACCTATCTATAATATTCCATTATAACCAAGACCTGTAAATCTCGCAATCAACCTTTCAAGGGAGCCTACTGAGGCTATGGTCAACAATGCCCTACAATAGGAAAATACAGCCATTAATATACCTTTAGACTAATTAGAAGAACTGACACCATGACAACCAATTACTTGTTGAGCTTGAGGTATCAATAACATCAACAAATATACTACCTAGTTACTGGGTAGTTCTCTGTGATGCTAGGTAGATCTTCCTAGTAATTTAACATGGTAGACCCAACTTGTTTGAGGGTGTTATTTTTTTTCAAAGGGATACACCAGCCTTGCTACCTATCTATCACGTAAACACATTATCCCAAATGTTAAAAAATACAATATATATTTTTTTGTCCAACTCCATACATTTGAGTAGGGTTTCTTTAAATCCCTGTTGGTAACTGTGTCCCTGTGTAGCTAAACATTACTAAAACCCTCTTGGTTATGGATCTATTTTCACTTTTTTTTAAATAGTAGTTTTTTGACTGAGTAGACACACAATGTTTTGAATATACCAGCAATGCCCGATTTATTGAAGTTACACTCCTATATTTTATTGAATAGTGGCTGGATCTTAAATAGTTTAAAATAGCAGGTGTTCTAGATTTCAACAAAATGTTAAGTAATTGATTGAATAGATTTGATAAATGTACTGATTCCTATTTAGTGCTCTATATTTTACATTCAACAGTGCTGCTTCTTACTTTACAGTGCTCTAATGTTTTCTTAAAGCAATACAATTGATAACTCTTCGAAGAATTTTCACAAACGTTGCAATTATTTTATCTATACTGAACAAGATTTGTTGTATCCAATGTATGTCATGTTATGTACTATTTATTGTGTATGTATAAATAGCCCTACATTTTAAAATGTTTAAATTCGTAACTGTTTTATGTGTTAATGTATTTAATTATTGTACATTTTTATAACTTTATTTATTTGTATTTGCAATGTAGTTAAGGGGTGCAATGGACCCCTTAACTACGTTGCAAATACAAAAAATAAATTGTTTTGCTATATATTGGCCACCATGTCTTAATGACAATATAGAACAGAACAGAACATTCCACTAAAATTAATATATTAAAAATACCCCAGGCCACATTTTAATAAAGCTAGTTACTTACATCCATATCTAGAACTTCTGATACTTTTCCTGTTTCCATTAAAGGACTTCTTGGTGTGAACTGTAAAAGAAAGAAGACATTTCTTAAATGTAGATATTAAATGACTAGAGTTTTGTGACTGAAGACGAGATGTTTGCAAATGAGGTAATATTTATAATATGTCATTGTTTCTAGCGAATATCCTCCTACCAATTATCTGAGATATAGATGTATGTACCATAATTCTTAGGGTCAAGTCTACATAAATGAAAAGCTGGCTATGTAATGTAATTCCACCATGATAGCCTACCTGTGAACCACAAGGGTTTGGGTTAGATCATTACATTGCCAAGTTACTGTTTTTTTTTAATTAGTATTCACTGTGTTCCCTACAAACCTGTTTTGAACTTATTCACAGTTAGTTTAAATCATAATTTTAGGAAAAGGTATACAACATTAAATATATTTGGGCTACTGTCTATTGTTGACTTTGTCACTGTTTTGTAATCACAGTACGAATAAAACTACAAAATTTATATTCATAAATTGTCTTTATCACTTTATTCAGCCCATGTGAAGGGTTTGGGCTAGATCACAACATTGCCAAGTTATTAATTTTTCTTTAAATTAGCATTCACTGTATTCCCAGCAAACCTGTTTTGAATTTATTCACTGTTAGTTTAAATCATACCAAATATTTCCGATTTTAGGAAAAGGTAAGCAACATTAAATATATTTGAACTACTGTCTATTATTGGCTTTGTGACTTTTGTGTAGTTAATTACAGTAACACTTATACTACAGCATTTATATTTATAAAATTGAAGCATGTCACGGCAAAACCAACAAGTTGTCGCAAAATTGAAAAATCAAGTTAATATTAAATTTATAATGCACTTGTTATAAGCTTTAAAATGAGAGTTCAAATATCAAAATTAGACATCTATAACCAAAGTTATGAAACAAAATATACACAAATTTCCTTTGTATTTGTTTATAATTCCTGTTGTTTATTTGATTATTTTTCAATAATTTCCTGCGCGACAACTTGGTGGTTTTGCCATGCCTTGCCTCAAATGTCTGTATCACATTATTCAACCCCATAACCAATACACAAAAGTGCTAGGTGTCTGGCAGGAACGGATTCACTCTAGTTAATTTTTAGGTTAGTTAAGTTTAATTGTAAGGTAGCTAAAATTGTCCTATGATATGGCATTAAACAACAACCATTTGAGTCGTCTGTGATTAATCTGCCAACCCCATTTAGGGTTTTTAGCGTTGACTGGAATGTGAAGGCGTAAAATGGTCACCCTTCAGCAAGAAAAAAATAATGTCGGATTCAAATAGAGGATTAACTTTAAGGAGTCAACAGACAATCATATACCTAGTTTTTGGAATAGGTTTTAATTCATTATGATATTTTAAGCACATACTATAGAGCCTGCTGGGTTATACACTATATAAATATATAGTTTTTTAGTTTAAAAGGTTTAGAAAAAAATCTTCATCAGCAACTGTAAAAGGTTGTCACATCTTCAATCATATGCAACAGTTGTAAGTTTTCTTTTATAGACAGGAAAGCTATGTAAAACAAGATTAATGGTAGAAGTATACAATTGTAAAATGTTCTACTTCTGTATATCAACATGCGTCTATTAAAGCTTATAAACTGTATTCATTTACTAGGCTAAACTACACAAAGTACATTGTTTATTACTACAATAACACATATGCAATATTGTATTGTGTAATAACTACATATAAGAAACGGGAAACTTTATGTTTGATCCATTATGAATACCACACTTGCAAGACGTTAATTGTATTGTTAGGGCAGTAATGACAACTGTATGGTGAAACTTAAAGAGGTGCTCACACCTTATGAAAATTTATGGAAATTGAGGAGGGATTTTTTTTTTCAAGATTAAAGAAATCGGGATCAACTTACATTGGCAGAAATAGAAAATAAAACAAGTTTGATAAATATTTGTTAAAATTGAAGGGAGGAGGCCTTGATGAAATTTGGTGTGTTTATTAAAAAGTGTTTTTCATCGTGTTTTTTTTTTACAGCAATATATTCTGTAGCAGTGAACTAGAGTGAAACAGGGAAATTCTCAGCAAATACTGAAAAACTTAAGATAAGTTGTGATAAACAAGTAGATACCAATGTGCTCATGATTTGCTCTTTAGTTCGGGATACTTCATTCACATTAAACTTTGGGCCACCAAATAATTTTATGACTTAACTTGGTTAATTTTTGATGAGCTAAACTTGGGACGCTCCTATCTCAGTGAGAGCTTTACATGATAGTAGGCTTACACTTGTTAAAAGCCTATCACACAAACTAACTGTGTTTCCCTGTTACATGATAGTGGGCTTGGTATAGAGTAGAGCACATTTTCTTTCACAATTTAGTTTTCTACAGGAACTCTCCAGGATTTATGATAGTTTCATAATTTATCATACTGGCCTATATTTTTTTAAAGGGATGTTGACAATAAGCAGTCATTAAGTTTAGTCATGTTTTGGTGAACATAATACCAAATAGGGACAGAATACTGTATATCAGAAACAATTATTTCATAATTCCTGTGTTGAGATTGTAAATAGCCTACTTCTACAGACATTTTGGAAATGTTGGTGGGATGACCACAAAAAAATCTCCCGGATTTCTGGTTTTGTTTACAACTTGGGACCTCTGCCTGGGTATAACCAACAAGAAACAGCATGTGGTTTTATGTTACCAGGGTAGTTAGTCTACAGTTTACTAGAGTTAGTATGGTAAATGAGGTTTTTCATAAACATGTTGTAATAAATATCTTAAAAACAAAATAATTAATATATCTGTATAAAGTTTTCTAATTATAATGATTCTGTAAGACTCTGACTGAAGGCAACATATTTACAATACAAAGCAGTAACATTTTCCAGCAGTGTAAACATCATAATTATAAGAGAGAAGAACAAAGTTACAGGCTACATTTTACACTAAAGTTGTTGATATTTTTTAAAGTGTGGAGATGATTTACAAAAAGGGGGAACCTATCATTATTTAATTTGTAGCAATTTGCATCTTGATATAAAATATAGCGGATTTATCAAAGGTGCTTAGCACTCACCTTAATCTAATCTTAAATAAAAAGCTCATCTTACATCATAATGTACAGTAAATCCCAGCAATTAATAATGCAATCTGCAATGTTAAGTTTGTGCTGATAGAAGCCCATAATTAAGATGTATATTTAAGATGACAATATTATCATTAGCTGTTTGGTAAAGTGCCGAAGCTCATTTTTGTTTTTCATTTAAAACAATTTGATAAATCCAGGGGTTGAAATACACTTAAGAATGTTTTAATTCACTGCTAAGAAATTGCAATTGGAAGACAGAAAGAGATATAAGAAAAAATGGTAAATAAGTGAGGTATAATAATAATAAGGTTTGAACTATTGGAAAGCAATAGACAAAACTGAATCTTCAAAATGGTGCATTCTAAGACAGTATATATGGAGATAAGCTCATCAGAGCAGATAATGACTTTCTAATACAATTGAGTTATTAAAACTTTTCTAGCTTTTTTGACAATATCTAATAAAATTATTTGTTAAAAATTCAAATGAAACATGTAATACAGATGAAGGATATTTAAATGAAATGATAACTAACTTGAATAATAAATTTACATAGATTTAGTTTCACTTAAGAGTTACATGCATTACATTAGTTAAGTTAATATTTTAGATAGCTAAATAGTTTTCAATTCTGAAGGAATTTAGTCATTGAAAGTAATCCTCAAGCCAACGATCACAATATGAAACATTTGCTGATTAAATTTCACTTAAGAATTACATGTTAAATTCTGGTTTTAGTTGAAATTTACATGCATTACAGGAGCTACGTTACTATTAAGAAAAAACTCATAAATATAATACAATGCTGAAGAAAGTTTGGATGTTTAATAGTATTCCTTAAGCTCATGATCAAAGTATGAAAATGTTATAGATTTAGCTTCACTTAAGAGTTATGTGTATTACAGGAGCTAATTAAATTATAAAAATAGATACATTAACATTTTGAAGGACTTTTCATAGAACTTCTGATGCTAGCAGTCAAAATAGGAAAAGTATATAGACTGAATTTCACTTAAGAGTTGTGTGCATTATGGGAGCTAATTTAATATTATGATAGTAAACAAATATATCACAATTTTGAAGGAAGTTTGATAATACTTCTAACACAAATAATAACTTTGATAATATTTCTAACACTGAAAATATATGAAAACTTTATAGATTAAGTTTCACTGAAGAGTTGCGTGCATTATAGGAACTAGTCAATATTAAAGATTAAACAAACAACATAATTTTTAAGCAAGTTGTGGAACCTTTGATAATACTCCTTAAGCTAACAATCAAAATATGAAAACTGTATAGATTCAGTTTTAATGAAGAGTTGCGTGCAATATAAGAGCTAGTCAATATTAAAGATTAAACAAACAACACCATTTTTAAGCAAGTTGTGGAACCTTTGATAATACTCCTTAAGCTAACAATCAAAATGTGAAAACTGTGTAGATTCTGTTTCACTGAAGAGTTGCGTGCATTATAGGAGCTACAATAATTCAATAATAAGATTAAAGAATCATAAAGAATGTGTAAGCAAGTTGTGGAGCCTTTGATAATACTCCCTATGCTAACAATGAAAAAAAACTATAGATTCAGAAGTTAAATATTAAAATAGATATGTTAAGGGGTTGAAAGTACCCCTCAAGCTGATGATCAACACAGTACACTATAGATTTAATTTTACTTAAGAATAACATGCATTACAGGAACTACGTCAATAATAACATAGATAAGAAATACAATTAAATACAATTTTGAAGCAATTTAGAGTCTTTAATAATACTCCTTAAGCTAACAATCGAAACATGAAAACTTGTTAGATCGAATTTCACTTAAGTGTTATGTGATAAGACATAATAAATAAATTGCAATGCTGATGACAGTGTGTGATAGTACTCCTCAGCTTATGATCAAAGTATGAACATTTTTTTTAGATACAATTTCACTTAAGAGTAACATGCATTACAGGAATTAAGCCAATATTAAGAGAGATACAGTAATACATTACAATTTTGAAGTAGGGAGTTTTTGATAGTACCCCTCAAGTTAACGATCAAAATATGAAAACTCAATAGATTCACTTTCACTGAAGAGTAGCGTACATGACATGAGCTAAGTTACAGTATTAAAAGAAATATATACCTTACAATTTTGAAGCAAGTTAAGGAGTTTTTGATAATACTCCTTAAGCTGGCAATCAAAATATGAAAATGAGACAAACCTGCTGCTGCTTGCGCCTGAAGCTGAGATTCCTGAAGCTAGCTAGACTCGGCTTTTGTGATAAAAATGAAAATAATGTGATTGAAATGAACATAAATATAGTAACAAAAGAAATATAACAGCTACAAAATGACAAAGAAACAAAAAATATAAATTTTATAAAAGTTCCAAATTAGAAAGTTTTAAACCATATTTTATATTCAATCAACTTGCTGTATGTTGCCTCTCTTCGCTCATGAATTAAAACTTTCTTGGATGTACAAATGAAAAATGCGCCGATTACAGCTGCAACAAATTTGAGGCATGGGTTTCTATGTGTTTTGTTCCAATGACGGGGTAATGAAGTCCATACCTGCCAACGTTTGTACTCTCAAAAGCGGTAGGACGTCTCGCCGCTGCCAAGTTGGTTGGGACGCAAATCAACCAGCGCCCTCATCTTACCGCATTTTAATTTGATGAGCAAAAAAAAAAGGTCATTTCACCTCGATTTCCGTTATTGGGGGAGTTTAAGTTTGAAATGCTTCCTTTTTAGTACTAATTCACTACGTATTTTCGTGTTTTTGGGTGGCTTACACAGCGCTGTAGTGGTAGCCTACCGCCAAAATCAGTAGGTTTGGCAGGTATGGAAGTCAAGCAATTAGGGCCTTACCAAAAAGCTCTATATGAAACTGACAGTTTAATTTTAATTGATTTATTTCTATTATAAATTTATAGAAGACCATTTCTTTTATTTTATCACCATATATATAAAAATGTATCTTTGGACAATCATTCATCGATATGATTTATACTGAAGCAACACATTCACTGGTAAAATTAATAACTGGTATAAAATCATTAAAATCTTAATATTATATGCAGATTAATATACAGTATTATAGTTACTAAATACAATTATTAGTGAACTCTAACCATGAAATTATATAAGCAATATGATTATTATATTATAATAACTTCACAAGATATAAATTAGAACTATGGAACAGTAAAATATTTTGAAAAGCATTGCATATGAATTTCCAGATTTCTTTCTTCCTCCTTGTGTTTTTTGGCGGGTGCAACCAACGGTTGAACTTTCACTTTTTTCAAAAAGACTGTTGTAGATGTATCAATTTGGATACGGAAAACGACGAATATGAATGGAGATGAGGGGGCTGTCACGGATTTTGGGTAATATTTTACCGTGCGTTAACAATTAAGATGGTTATACGGCATACTTGAATCTGTATATTGTATCGCAGCTGCATTTGCATAAATAGGCGCGTAGTGTGTAACAATAGGCAGAGGCAGACGCGAGACGACCGAGACCGGTTGTGTTTTTGTAGCTGGACGTTAGTCAGCGAATATTGCCAATCCTGGGGATGCGGTGCGTTAGCACAGTGGAGCGATAGCTCATAATTGGTGTGTGGTGCCAAGGCGTTAGCCGTGTTGAAGGACCACAGATTTTATAAGTTCTGCCAGATAGATGTTCTGTGAGTATCGAGTCTCTTGTTGTAAACGTGCAGGTGGCCACCGAAAATGAACACTATAGTATAGGCCTACGGGATATTGAGAGTGTACCGGTACCGTGAGTGTATTCTTGAGATGTATAAACTGATATAATCATATGTTAAAGCTGTTTATTAAAATGAATCACACTCATGTTTTGTTTATATTTCATTGTGTGTTGCCTTGACTATAGACACACTCTGTGTGGAGCAACGGATCCGGGGAATTTGTGACAGGGCATATCAATTGTCCAACATCTACAACAGCCTTCTTGAAAAGAGTAAAAGTTCAAATGTTGATGGCGCCCTCCAAAAAACACCAGGAGGAAGATAGAAATCTGAAAACCATACACAATCGTACTGACGATGTTGACTGGAAGTCAACAAAAGGTACACAAGTAAGCGTAATTTTTGCTTTATTTCAAAGAACTTTCACATGTAATTGCATTATGAATGCAGTATAAAATAACAAAAGCTATTAAATTAGCAACCAGTGGAAACACATTATTTATAACACACATTTGAAGAAACGCCAAGCTTTATGTAGTTTGGATAGAATTACAGCATACAGCATAAAAAGTACATGTATTACATTGGTAAAGAGTCCTGATAAAGAGTATATAAATATGATAAAGTAATTCCTAATGAAAGAAGTGGGCCATACCAGTCTGGAAGCCTGGCCTTTGGATGTTCCTATAAAATGCACTTTTCTAGTTAAACCCATTTTTACAGGAAACCACCACGAAACCACTACATAAAAACCATAAAAATTTCTATAACCATAAACATGGCTTTTGAAAGTATACTATATTTTAAACTACAAAAAGTATCCAATTCACACCTCATTAAAACATTGGTCTCTGATCTTGTTTAAGTATAAATTACGCTTTCTTGTGCTCATAGATATCAGAGCTCCCAAGTTATAAATCCGAAATTTCTAGAGATTTTGTCAGCCAGCGTTTAACTGTTTTGGGAAACTATGGACATCTGAAAGTGACATTATATGAATAACAATACTTTGAATATTACAAACGAAAATGTATTTACTATTATATTGTTACAATAACTGGCAAACAAACCTTCAAAATACCATTTAGTGTCCAAATAAATAAAAAATAATACATATTTTTTTTATATTGCTAATTTTTCAAAAATCCTGGAGATAACCATGAAAAATTTGAATTCCTGAAGAAAATGGGTATTTCCTGGAGCTTGGGAGATAGTGCAAAATTCCTGGAGACTCTAGGCTAATCTTCGAGACTCAGGAGCACTGTAAACGATTTCGTTGTATAAAATACAAGCAACTGACACAGCACTACACTATGGAGTATAGAATTAGTGAACAAAAGAGCAGGTGACAGAATGTGTACAAACATAATAGAGATACAGAAAGTTCAAAAGGAGTAAATTTGTTTTCATGTTTACCTAGTCGTTAAAAAGATTTTTAAATGTTAATGTTAATGTTGTCATATTTATATAGCGCTTAAACAATCGTCGATTGTCTCAAAGCACTTAAAAAGTAGGAGATTAAAGAAAAATACAAACTACAGCGAACTAAAAAGGTGTGTTTTTAAGAGAGTTTTGAATACTTCAATTGAAGGATCCTCTCGTATAGAAGTGGGAAGACTGTTCCACAGTTTAGGAGCTGCAACTGCAAAGGCCCTGTCTCCGTATGTTTTCAGGCGACTAAATGGAACAAAAAGTACAGATGTACTAGTAGTCGACCTAAGAGATCTCATACAGACTACAGATCTACGTTTAATTAAATTGGCGAAATAAGATGGTGTTTGGCCGCTAAGTGATTTATATGTGATTAACATTAGTTTAAGAATAATCCGTTGTTTTATTGGAAGCCAGTGGAGTTTGTGTAGTATTGGTGTAATGTGAGCAAACCTTGAAGTACCAGAAACAAGTCGAGCTGCAGTATTTAGAAGATCTTGTAATTTATTGAGATCTTTGTTCGGAAGACCAAAGAATATGGCATTACAGTAATCTAGCAAAAGTGATTACAATATTTTAGTGCGATACACCAAGGATAATCCATTGTTTACAATGGGTTTTTTTCTGGCAGAGAATGGGCTGTTTTCCAAAGAGTGTACTGTGGTCTTTAACATTCACATGAGCCATGCTGCACATGGTACCAAAGACTACTACTCATTCGAAAGACTATGCGACTTCGAATTCAACCCTTTAGCTAAAAAACAAAAAATGTTGCGATGTATTTAAAATGGGAATCAAACATTTTCACAACTTGTGCACAACAGATTGACTACCATCAGTTTAGTCGACTCCACTAAATGCTAATCCTATTTAATTTACATTAAGTTTTCACTGAAAATAATAATCTTCTGATGTACATGTATCTTCTTGCCTACCCTTATATATCTCGGCCACTCTGATTTGTGTTAATCTAGTGCTAGTAGTATATACATATTTAGCAAGTGTTAGCTGATTTTATAAAATTTATATAAAGCAGATATATTTTAAGCAGCAAATTATTTTGCATATAAATATATTAATAAAATAAATAATAAAACAACAAAAATAATTTAAAGCAACTCTGATTTTAGTGAAATAATAATTTTGACAAAACAATTAACTTAAATATAAAAGCAATTCTGATTTTAGTAAATAATATAAAACTTTCTTAATAAAATGTTAGTAATAATATTAACAGCTTCAAGCAACAATGTGGAAAACTATCATAATCTATGAACTGCTATAATTCCCTACAGCAATCTGGCAACACTGATTATTGTCATGTAGTATTAGTTTACCTATTTAACTGCAAACATTTGTTAAGGCTTTTTGCCTAATTTGAAACCAACAGTGGTGTTGGTGATCTATGAGATGCTTACTGAATAAACCAGCAAATATGTTCATACGCGAGAGTTTTTTTACTAAATACTAAAGGACATGTATACTGTGTATTATGACACTTTGATTGTTCCATTTTTGGGGGAATGTTGTAATATGGGAATAGTGGCATTTGTTGATTTATTCAGGTAAGCATTCATATAGACTTCAGTGAGTGTATGTGCAGGCACATATTATGTTAATAGCACATACAACACTTTGTTACAAACCTTCTTAATTCTGTTCAGATGGGGCTGGTATAGAAAAAAGTAAAAGCAACAAAATATAAAACACAAATTTTAAAATGTTTGGTTTTTTTGTATAATGAAATATATCATAAATAAACACATATTGCACAAAGAGGAAATAAAATAAAAGTTAAAATAATAAATTGTTGAAAAAAATAAAAACTAACTGTTGTTGCAAATTAAGCAAATGTATATAGATAATAAGAAACTTAAAATGTAACCATAGAGAAATTATAATGTACAAAAAGCAATCAAATTGAACCTACAATTGCTCTGGACTCACAAGGTAGTTTTACCTTAGTGTAAACACACCAAACTAATTACCTCAAATACTACTAGTCTAACTGATTTATGTTTCTCAGAAAGCTAGTTTTTACTAAGCTGGGTTAGATATATGGGAATTGTGGAGAGATAGATGAGGATAGATTCAAGAGTTTGTGGGAAGATATATGGGGCTTTGATGAAAATGTGGTTGAAAGGGGAACTGCGGGTTTAAAATTCTATAGATACAACTATAGAACAATTAGCTGTTACAATACTGACAAAATTTCACAACAATTGGACCATAATATAATGAATGAAAACACTTTCCAAAGTATTAAATAAAAATTAATTAAATAGAACAGTGGGTCTACTACTACTCATTACACAATGATAAGGAATAGGAAAATTACGGATTTTGAAAGGTTTGTTTTTGAAAACTGTAATAAAATTTACATTAACAATTCATCAGCGACGCCACGAACTGACACTAACTGCGCGTAGACATACAACGTAAATGAATATCGCATTTTTACGAAGTGACACTAATGTTTAGCCTTAAAATACTAGTTAATTAACTAATAAAGTCAAGATTTAACTACAAAATATAATAGCTGGGTTATGTACGTTTACAGACATAAAAAAAAAAACATTAATTTTTTTCTTTGGCTGCAAAATTGTTTATTTTTGGAACTCGAAACACTGCTTTTCGCACTTTTGTGGTTAGTGTCACTTCGTGGCGTGTGGTTAGTGTCACTTTGTGGCGTCGCTGACGAATTACCTACTGTGAATTTGACTGATCTTTCCATTTATGTGAATTATATTTGTAATGTGAGTTTGGTTGCAAAGCACAACCCTGAGTAGTAGACCCACTTTTAATTTGGGACTCACTTTTCAACATGATTTTCTGCATTACGTCGTTGTCCAAATGTTGTGAAAATTTGTCAGTTAGGTAAAAATTAATTGTTCTTTAGATTTATTAAAAGAAATTTTAAACCCGGAGTTCCCTTTTAAGAGAATAGTGTACAGCCATCAGGACAGATCAAGAATGTGGGTGGGTGGGGAGGGGACTATGATTTTAACAAGTTAAAAAATGTTATTTGCAATAAAAATGCCTTATTGAAATGTCTTGGAATCTGTATTTAACAGACGTAATGCTCTGTTTAAAAGACACTTTTATTATAAAAAAAACCTCAATATATTTTTGGTGTTAATCTTAGGGAGGCTTAACTTAAGTTAAATCCACAGCTTGGGATTGTGTGAATATATATGTTGGTAGAGTAGCCTAGCTTACCTTGCTAAAAATGACCTTATTAAGACTATCTGACATCTTGTCACCCACAGCAGATACTCCGTCTACCAGATTACCAGGCATTGATTTCACAGAATGAGCCACATTCTTTAATGGGTTGACAAAATGATCCATCTATTGAAAACAAATATATAATGTGCTAAATTAATAACAAGATGTGTTTATGCCACACTATGCCACCACTATGGCAAAGGTTAGAGGGGGGCAATGTCAAGTTGCCCAGGTAAGAGATTTTAACAGGAAAATGCTAACAATAGGAGTGGGTCCAGGGCCTGCCTAGGGCACAGGAAAATTTATCTCGACAGATGCTCTCTCATGCACATTTAGTGCCCCAAAAATGTGCAAGCAAATATTTTTTTGGTACAAAATGGGGTGGGGGTTGATCGATTAATACATGAGTATACAAGTACCTCTATTTAAAAGTTCAACTTGCTTATTATGAAAAAATCTTTTGTCACTATTAAAATGCACCATTTAGTTTACAAAAAAACATTGCTAAACTTCACAGTTGCTTATTTTTCATCCATTGAAAAATAAGCCAAGTTATGCTCTAATTGTGAAACTTTCAAAAAACCTGAAGAATTTCCTGGAGTAAATTAATTCCCCGGAGAAAAAACGATAATTCCGAGATGCTGGGATATGAGAGTTTGTTTTAAAGAGTTGATTATATTACCATATTTTAATATTCAGTAACAGTAAAGTTTTACTATATTCAGTTACATGCTAGTTTTTTTTAAAAACAAATTTTATGTTTTATTTCAAACCACATGCATTAGTAATAAGCAATGTTAATATATTTAATACTGTATGCTGTACACTTTAGAAAGCTCTTAATAAAATAGTGTAGTTATTCATAAAGCTAAGCATATACTGTATTGTTTAAGTTCAAAATCTCTACCAACTCTCACTGCAATAAACAATGGTGCAGCAAGTAATGTTAAATTTAGTTTTCTTTCATGTGTGTAATTTTACATATTTTGTTTTTGTTTTCTTTGATGAAAAAGATTTATTTTGAAACAGCATTTTAAAAATTTAATAATATTTTGAATCATTGAATTATTAACTGGATCATTTTATTAAAAAATTATGATTGATGGTAATGATTAAAGTTGATGATGATTATGGTTGCAACAGTCACACAGCAAAAGAGTTTAAAAATATAGATAAGAAAATAAAAAATTGGAAGTGATGATATTGTAAAACAATAGACTCTCGCAAGCTTTGGTCTTAGAGAGGATATAGAAGTGATGGTACATTTTCTGATTTTCTAGCAGGAATACTATTTTAATGACAAATCATCATACACTCTTGTAGAACTATTTTGTCAGAATGGTGAATTTATGAAATGTATTATGCAACAAATGAGCTCTTAAAATCAAATATATGATATAAAATGATCCTAAAACTTACTAAGAAATGCTAAAATGTAAATAAAATCTATGTGTAAATATTCAATATATAATTAAAGCAGGTTTTACTTTAAAAAAGTAATATTAAATATTTCCATGTAAATTAAACCTATAATTAAATATTAAAAAGATAATTGAAAGTAAAATTAAGGTAAATTAAATTGTTATTAAAATAGAACCACAAATAAACTCAAACATACGGTAGTAAAAAAATCAAAATTAATTTTATAACAAATATAATAATGAACAAACCATTGTAAAATAATTAGTTATAATTAAAAACTATAGGTAAATATATCTATTAATATAGTGCTTCTTGATAATCTATTTTTATTATATATATTGTAAAAACATTTCTTTTCTTGATAAATAAGTAATTCACTTACTCAGAGACAGAAATTTGAGAAACACTACATTTCGGCTCCTTCCACTAAGGGCCTTGATCACGTGGATGATGGAATGCCGTCAAATATCTGTCTCTGATTAAGTAAATTATTTATCATCATATTCCAGACACCATGACTAACATTTTTCATCATTTCTTTTCTTCTTCATATTATTAATATAAATGAAATTTTTATGTCAAAAATATTACTACATATATTTTGTTTTTCCCAACTCCAGAAGTAAAATGTAATAAATAATCAGTATAGTTGAGAATTCTTGTCTTGAACCCATGAATCCAAATAACTATTCTGGGAACTACACCACTAAACCACCAGTTTAACACTTGTCAACTAGTGATTAACTTTGAGGTTGAAACCAGCAGGTACTGCAATGCTAATTATATGAGGGAAGCCATGGCAAGTAAAACCACCAAGTTGTCGCACAGGAATTTATTGGGAAATAAGCAAATAAACAACAGGAAATATAAACAAATACAAAGGAATTTTTGTCTATTTTGTTCCATAACTTTGGTTATAGATGTCCAATATTGATAATTGACCCCTCATTTTAAAGCTTACAACAAGGGCCATATGATTGTAATATTAACTCAATTTTTTAAATTTTCGACCATTTGGTGGTTTTGGCATGACACGCATCATATGTTTTGTGTCAAAGAGATTGCTAGATAAAATTTGTTCTGAACAACACTGACATGAAATATACTGAAAACAACAGTTGAAAATACTAACAGAAAAAAGCAAGTTGTTCTTGGGTCGGCCATGGGTTTTAGTCCCACCTGAAAACAATTTAACCCTCTTTTTGCATGAACCCAGTACTACCGGACCCAAGAAAAAATCATTCTTTAAAAATATTTGCTTATATACAAATGCACGCCCTCTTTAATTTCAATAACACCATTCAGCTATTTGCAAAAAATTAAAAAATAATTCTCTTGCAATGGTGCCCTCTATATTTTACCATTTTTTTTAAAATTTCATGTTTTTTTTTCACAATTTTACCAAAAAAACCGTTAATTTGTCAATGTTGTTATAAAATGGTGAAAATAATTCAAACTCGAAATATTCATTCATTTCATGTATTTTCATCATTATCCGGTACAAAAAAGCAGATACTGTATTTCTTAGAGAAAAGGTAGCTTTATTCACTCTAATTAATAAACAGAAAATTAAATATGGTTGCCATGACTTCATAGGATCGTATATGGAAATTACTAAATGCCCGCATATTTCTATAGGCCCATATCTATCCCACCGTAACACAGAAAAAGGATTTCAAAATAATTTCTTTTAGTATTTTTTGCCATTTATTCCAAAATTGCATTGTTTTATCAAAAAGTGTTCAGAAGTGAAAGGGTTTAGACTTCTTTGCTAGTATTCTCAACTGTACAAAGTTCAGTACATTTGATATCAGAGATGGACACAACAAATTCTATCTATAGATATTGACAAGCCAATGATTAACTGTGGTTTTTTTTAAATGTATATGTATAAAAACTTGAAAATAAAATTTGAAAAAAGCGTGGAACCAAACCAAAATATTTGAACGTGCAAAAGCAAATGTCCGAAAGAAAACCTACCCAATACTTAGTTTTACTAGACTTAAGGGAAGGAGGAAGACTCTGATAAAAGAAATAAGATGAAGGATAAAAAGATGGATGAGATAAATGGTAAAATGAATATACAACCAGTATACATTAATTTTAGTAACTGTACATAGTAAAATAGCCTGTCTCATCTGGTTTTATTCACTTTTATTGCTTGATTCCGTTTAAGGCGCTATTGACATCCCATACTCACTTATTTTAGTTTAGCCGTCG
>JAOTQE010066573.1:0-17642 GCA_025631205.1 Nesometra sesokonis
AATACAATTGCACTGAAGTGCAATGTATTGCACTTCAGTTTAATATAGAGGTTAATGATAAAACGGCTTGCCATAGTTCCATCACCTGTTATCCATGGCTGGAAGCTTGTTGATGCAGAGCTTGGAATAGACTAGATGGATATGCAACCTGCTCAACAGAGCATTCTTGAACTTACTTCATGCAAGTGCAAGAAGTCTAAGTGTAAAATACCAGCAGCTGATGATCATTGTTGTGCATCAATTGGCCTTTCTTGTACATAACTATGTGATTTAAACTCAAAGTACTGATGTTAGCAGAAAAAAAGAAAAACATCATGCTGCTAAGTTCTTCAATGTTGATGGTTTGAGCTACCAGGAAGAAGCACTTTGAACAAAAAAGGAGCTACAGATGTTACTGTTGCCAGTACTGGTCGTGAAAAGCAACGGCTTACGGTAACTCGTGGTGCTTACGCTGATGGCACCAAATGTCACCCCTTGTGCTGCTTCCAAGCATTAGACCTCTAAAAAAGGACGAGGTTCCACCAGGTATTGTAGTTTATATGTGCGGTTCTAGGAGAAAAAGCTGGACAGATGAGGAGAGTTTAAAATTTTGGATCCGTAGAATATGGGGAAGAAACAATGACAAGCGGCGATTGTTGGTATGGGATTCTTTCCTTGGCCACCTTACCGATTCTGTGAAAAAGCTGGTTCGGGAAACACACAACACCGACATGGCTGTAATACCTGGTGGGTGCACATCACGCCTACAGACCGCAGATGTGTCATGGAATAAACCATTTAAATCCAAGATGCAGGAACTCTATGACGAATGGTTGTTCAGTAGAGCAATTGAAAAAACCACTTTCGGTAATCGAAAAGCTCCCCCTAAAAAAACACTGCTGCAATGGATAAAGCAATCCTGGGAGTGTATAACTCCCGAATTTATTCGCAAGTCATTCAAGAAATGTGGGATAACATCTGCAATGGATGGCTCAGAGGAGCTTTTGTCTCAGGATGACTCTGATGACGATCCATTGGAAGGCTTCGACAATGAAGACATTTCGATGAAAGAGGAAACTGCAGAAAACGTTGTGGCCAGACAGGAAGAAGTTGTGATTAGCGAAGATTCGGAGAGTACTAGTGACGACGACGAAAGTGACCGCTCCACAGATTATAATAGTCCTAGACATTAGACCTTACATTTGTACTGGTATTCGATATGTAACACGATCCTTTCTCGTTGTGCCCATAGAGCAATGCTGTGCCTAACCTGCTCAAGTTGTTAGTGTTTATTTCCAGTGTATTTTACAGAAAAATGTCCGCTGAATCTCATTCTTTACACGAGTTTAAAAGCGAAAGTGCTGTCAGGGGATTTCATGTCTACAAGGACATCTGGACTCCGAAAATTGGCGAGAAATTGACCACTATTTATGAAACAAATAACGTTTACGATAAGCACGCCATCGCTGTTTTGAGAGCAGGCTGTATTGTCGGTCATTTGGCTCAGGAGAAATCAAAGATCTTCCACTATTTATAAAGTACGGGGGTACGATTTCTGTGGAAATTACAAGTGACCGAAGGAGAAATAGTAGAATTGCAGGAGGAATGGAAATATCGTGTGCATTAACTTTTATTTCACCAAAGAAAACGCTGATTGATCGTTTGATGCAGATGTTTAGGTACTTTTTTTATTCTATAATTTGCTTCTAATAAATGTCCCCCTTCACAAAAATGCAACGCCCCGGGGGAGTTTATTAGAAACAATATGGTATGTGGTTTTGCGTTGGAACGGCTGTACTGATGATGATAGTTTGAGTATTATGATGCCTCGTCAAGTGATAGAACCTCTTGAAGAAAGTTCTCCAGGTGGGAATGCGGCCAGGAAACCCCTCAAGTGGCGTTTTTGAAAAAATACCAAGTAAACCAGACCGAAGCCACCAATGTGCCAAAGGTTGTTGCATCCACCAAAAATGCAATGTTAAAAGAAAAGTTAGACATCGAGGTGCTACGAGAAACTTCGTGAGACTACCAGAGCTTCTCATGGCTCAGCCAGAAAGTGCTAAAAAAAGTTATACTGCACCTAACAAAAGAAGTCTTTTTAGGGGGAACAACAATCATAAAGGCAATGACAGAACCACTGAACCAGGTGACTAATATTATTCATTATTATTTAGGTTTTATGTTGATAACTGGCGCAAGCTAACCTCCGACAAAAATGTGTTATCTATTGTTACAAGAATTAAACAGGAATTCGCTAATAAGGAAATAATTCCGTATACATACAAGTTAACTCCTCATGAAATTGAGGCTGTTAGAGAAATACAAAAGCTTTGTGAAAAAAAAGTTATTCGATTAGTATCTAACGAAATTGGTGAATTTGTATCAAATATTTTTACTAGACTGAAACATGACGACAACACGTTTTTAAGCCTTGCCAACAATTACGACTCCAATTAAAGCCACAAAATGTGAAGGCTCACCTGAAGGTTTTTAAATTAAATTAAACAATTAAAACAAGGGCAAATTACAGTAGTTTTCTCCATTTTTTAAAGGCAATAATAAAACAGTTCTTTTACCTACCCCTTCCTTATATATTTAAATAAAGAAGGGCCAATAGATATTTTGTTGCACCAAATAAGTCACTATTGTACTAACTCTTCCACAGCATATGATGTCCAAATCTCCAGCCAAAAAGGTGAAGACAACTCATATAGAAGAAATGCCCTGCTCACCCATAAAACCAGGAAACAAACCACCCACATCTCTGACTAACATCTTGCACAAACTTGCACAAACTTGCCACCTGCAATGACGGCATTGATACAAAAATGTGTTCTGTATTGTATAAACTCGGCTTATCGTTCTAAACATGATGAAATCCCTACAAGCTATTCTCAGACTTATCCAAACCAGCCACCAACAATCAACAGTTATACTAACTGCAAGATATGAAAATAATCGAGCAACAAGACGCATAAGCATGTAAGAGAACTGCTGCAAATTAATATTACAAGAACAAGCTTTGGCTGCATTTTCAAAGGATGTTGATTTCCAATCAAATGACGAATCTTCAACAGTTCCTCAAGCAAATTCAGATATTTCTACAGATCCTCCAGCTAATACTAACACTTCAACTAATCCCCGAGTAAAAAACTCAATGTATTATGACAACCAACAACTCAGTGACTGAAGATTGAAAAAAAACCACATTATTACAACACTAAAGGAGCAATAAGGGACATTAACTTGAATCAACCTGAAAAAAAAAATCATTCTTACATTTAAAACAAAAACATGTATGCAACTAGCCTTTAATTCACATTCCCATAGATGCCCTCCATAAAATCCCAACCATGTAATTGTTATGATTTTAATAGAATTATGTAACCCCCGAAGCTCACCACACCAGAATACCTTACGATATTTTCCAAGATGTTTTTAATCAACAGTACAGTAATCAGTTTGTTTTCAATTTAAATAAAAAGTTTCTTTTCTTTTTCACTCTCTTTTTGTTTACTGTGAAAGAAGCGCAAGAGTTACTACAAGACTTCAACTAAAACATTTCATAAAGCTATGTCATTTTGTTAATGCATATGAGGCATGTCACAGGAAAACCACCAAGTTGTAGGAAAATTGAATTTTTGTTATAGCCATGTTCCACTTTTTGTGTGCTTTAAATTGTGGGGTCAATTAACAAAATTGGACATCTATAACTGAAGTTATTGGACAAAATATACACAAATTTCTTTTTGTTTATATTTCCTGTTATTTGTTTATTTCTCAATAACTTTCTGTGCGACAACTTGGTGGTATTACCAAAGGAAAATTATTTGAATCAGTCTCCTACAATATGTACATTGTAGAATGGCTAAAAATGAGGTTTGCCTCATATCTTCTCTTTTGGCTAAAAGAACCTCTACTACTAAAAATACTCAAATAGATAATCTGAATTCACCTGAATTTCCAGACCCACAACTAGATCCAAGATTATTTGAAATTGTTATCCATGACCCATGTGGTGCTTACAGTAATTCTGCACCATGTATGAAGGATTGCAAGTGTTCAAAAAGATACCAAAAACAGCTATTGTGTGATACACTGACAGGTAGTGACAGTTACCCGATATACCGTAGACGGGCACCTGAGGATGGTGGCTTAGCTTTACACAAAGTCAGAGTAGCTACAGTTGAAGATAAGGTATGATATACTATAATAAATTATAATTTCTTGGGCAATGTCATTTACGGCCCCTAGTTTAGCAAAATGCGGAAAGTAATATGGGAAAAACATTCTACAATCTGCACCAACAAGGATGTACTTTTGCTGGGTGGTGGTACGCAGCAGAAATTTCCACAAATTTTTGCTGTTTTTTTGGTTTTGTTTTTAGATTCATACGGATGTAATACTAAAACTCACAGATGAAGTGAAAGAATACATACCTTTGAAAGTAGATACGAGTTTCAATAGAAAAATATTTTCTCGGAGAGAGGGAAATGAAAATGCAATGTCAGAACGAAAGCTGCAACTGATCAAATCTTTGCAACCGAAAAAAGGGACAATCGCCTAAATTAGAAAAGTGGAAGGGTCATTAGGCCAAAAAAAAAAATTGTTGTATTGCCCTTTACCAACCGACCGTAAAAGACGGTTGCGTTTTTTTTGTTTTTTTTTTTACTTTTTTAAACTAAATGACAAATAAAGACCATAAATAAAACATATTTCCGTTATTGAATATCGAAAAGTTTCTGTGTTATTTTTTTACTAAAATAGAAATATAATCAGTTTTTAGTGACTCCGCGTAGCAAGGCCTAGCCCTACGGAGCCTAGCTTCAAACCTAGCCCTGGGATAGATCGGCACTGGTAAAAGACAGACCTCAATCCATCCTTTTTCTCCCTACTCGCAGTGCGACTTTGAATTGCGGTGTTGTATTGTGTATGGACAACTAAATTTATTTTAAGCTTAAAAATATACAAAAACTTCGTCTTTGCTTGTGAAAAGCACATAAAACTAGCGAGGTTTTACGAAGGCTACCTACCGTCCACGAAAGAAAAAAAAATATTTTGACACTAGCCTAGGCCTTGGCCTAGGCTAGTCTTGGTGGTCATCTTTTGATTGTGAAATAGCCGTTTTCGATTGGTAATTTTCAAAATTTGATTTAAATGAGAATGTGTGATTCCCTGTACATGTTATGTCCCTGTTCAAGACAATCTAGTCTAATACACCTTGTTTATATCGTATATTTCGATTATTTCTCCATAACATCCTGTGCGACAACTTTGTGATTTTGCAATGTCTCGACCAGCCTCAAATATAAAGTAGAAAATAGATGTTTTTCCAAAATGTTTTCATTCCATTTTTTACCTGAATCGGCAAATGTGTGAGGTGGATATTAACTATACTATTGAAAACACATTTTTTTGTCATTTCTTATGTTATTGTGTAGCTTATGTTAATGAAATATAAAGGTAAGAGACATGGTTTAAAAAAAAAAAAAATCGACCTACCGATCCTCCAAATTTTTTAGCCAAAAGGGCAATACAACTTTTTTTTTTTGGCCTTACCTAATTGTTGATAAACTTACCGATGGCACCATCCGAATCCACTTGTCCCAATCAGGAACTCGGAAATTAGTGCATTGTGAACTGCTGAAGCCTTATGAGGGCATCAACAAACCCGATTTGGGTTTGACGCAAGCAGTAGGCACTTGAAAAAAAAATATATAAAATCCAAATTAGAGGCAGAGAAACTGAGACTAGCACAAAACCCAGTATAAGGTGCAATCGCCTACCCATCTTGAGGTGTACTCCCACGAGGCTAAACATTCTCTTTCTTCTCTCACAGATTTTACTGATGAAGCCCCTGTGGCCAGAAGAGCCCTGGAGAGCACTGAAAAGACGTACACGCGTACGAAAGTCTTCAGAAGTCAAAATCATCTGAGGGGCCATTTGAGGCAAACTCGACACTACCAAACGACTAGTGGACCAGGCTGACTACCCAGAAGGTGCTGTCACTCTCCCCTGGCAGCTAGTCACTAGTGGAGGGAGTTCTAAGTGAGGAACCTACACCAGATTCGGCATGTTGGTGGTGGTAAGCCAAAGATACTCACAAAGGTCCAGAGGCAGTAACTCCAAGATGTATTGAATTTGTAAGGTTGGGTTCCAAATTACCTTATTTTAAATACATGTTCAAATTTGCATCATTAAAATATTTAATATTTTTCAGATTAATGTAGGCCACCATCCCCACCAACTGCCACTCCCGCCGTCGGGTCGCCTGCCCCTGTTGCCCCAGATGCTCCAATATACGAGTCGGTACCTAAATAAGCAGATTTGACAACTCCGGATAACTGGGATTTGCCAGATTCTTTCATGGATATGTTGGAAGAAGCAGAACCATGTCAGCAATGGCAACATTTGCATCAGATGCCTGACCATGGACAAAAGAATTAGGTTTGTAAATCCTTATACAATTACCGATTGTTTTTTACTTGCCTGGTCAGATCTACAGTGTTACTTTTTAAGTATAACTCTGTATGACTAAATCTTTACGGCTTAGAGTCATTGTTATCCACTGTAAGACTGTTCAGGGTAAATGAAGTAGCATGAACAGAACATTGACACTTTCTTAAATTAGGTCAGTTTGACTGTATAAATAAGGCAGTGTTCCACTAATGTGTTTTCTTAAGAATTAATGCCTCCTACAACAACCTAAAGTTTAAATTGCATTGCCTTGTATAATTTTTTTCTAATTATTTGCTTGTCTGTTTAGATCCCTAATCCTACTTCTAAATGCTATGATTAAAAACAATACACTTCCTCAATGTTCACATGATTTCAGTTGCCTGTGTTAGCAGTGTTTGAGCTTGAAATAATATTTTTTATCAATTTGGCTACTATAGCTTGGAAGTGATTAACCAAATTCAAATTCAAAAAGTATCGACCAAAAACAATCATGACGGTAAATAACTGTTTTATTTTAACATATGGCTGCTGCATAGAAAAACAAAGTTCACACGCATCCTTGTCCTGGAAAACATAATGTGCATTTTCCTGGAAACTTCTGAAAAATATTAATTGTCCTTAGATGTCTTCTTGGAAATCTCATGTAATTAACATTTGTTAATGAATCTAGTCTAGTAAAGGTCTGTCAATAAATGTTTAACCATGTTTAAAACTACAGATAAATTAAGCATACTTGAAATTTAGCAATACAGCCTGGAATGTACTTGAAATGTTTTTGAATTTTACTTGTTTTAAAGTATGAAGTGTAGGAAAGACTTTACCTTTTTATGAATTAGTGCATATAAGCTCTAAGCAGAATGTAAATGAATTTTTTTTTTTTGATAAGTAGTTCAAAAATTATGAGCATTTGTAATTTTGATGTATTGAAATGTGGTTTTGAGAAAATCCCTCGTACATCAATCTAAAAATAAGATTTAAAGAACACTTTCCTACTTCAATTGATTAAAGATTATGCACCATGTTTTTCAAATGATATACACAGGTATGGTCCTGTATACAAAGTTTTTTTGAAGTTCAGTAGAACCTTTGCAGTCAACAAGCCTTCTAAAACTGACTAAAGTTCTTACTTGAGCCCATTTGTTGATTTATACTGCATTTTATGAACATCACTATTTACATACTAATTTTTAACTTCATGATTTTTCTTCTTAGGATTCAACAGGCCAGAAACGCCTGATGTCAAAATATGATGTATTTGTGTCAAACTCCGATTGGGCGAGATGCATATCAAGTTCTAGTAAAAATGGGAGACGACTCCTACAATCATTGATAAAGGTCGTCTTCACCGACAGAGAACTAGCCTCTTCACATGGCCTGGGATTAAGAAAGGTAAAAGGGGATATTCCCCCCCTCTCGATCAGAAGAAAGTGGTTGTTTGAAAGGTAAGTACACACCATAATATGTAGTATACAGTTGTAATTTCACACACTATTCATATCTGGCTTTCATTTACCTACCAAAACAATACCTCACATTGTAAGTATATTTTTTGTTTGTTCCTTTCTGCAACAATTTAAAATGCTAACAACGAACTATTTTTGTTCAAATTGGGTCAATAGGCTCAGTGTCACCTCCCATTTATAGGGTGTTCTCAATATTCCAGTAATTAAGGTACATGTTCAGCAGATATCTTTCTTCACTTTTCTAAAGGTACATTATTTGGCCAAATTTTATCAAACCAGTGACACCCCATATCCAAGGAATATGTCAGGAATCACATGTGGGTCATTAGGATTAAAATTTCTTCTCTCAACATGATACAAAATTTAGATCTATAATTCACCAAAATATGTAGAAATTTAGGTAAAATTCCGAGACAATTATAAGTTGCAGGAGAATTTTGTAATTTACAAGAAGTCAATTTTTATAAATAATACATTTAATTTCTTTTTTAATATTATGTATTAAAAAGGTAACTATGGTCAATCACACCCTTTAGATACTGTACTACCCATGGCAGTATATCAAGAACCATTGTAATCGTTCAGTGTATGTGTGCATGTGTACTATGTTTGGTATTGTGATTGTCAAGTCTGTTGACACAAGATTATAATTACAGTATTGTCCAGCAGTTGTTAACAAAATTGCCTTCATGAAGGATTAATTGGACATGCCAGGTTTAAACACCCTGGCGGACAAAATATTGGAGGTATCTACCACTGCTCCAATATCGGTACCACCACCACAAACTGTTTCCAAAGTAACCATCTCTTCAGTCTGCAACGATTCATTCACTTCAGTTGCAAATTCAACATTTGACAAAACAATTGAGTCTTTGCAAGCGGAACAACGATCTCGATCTCGAAGTGGAAGCCAACGCTGCAGTCGTTCACACAGTCGTAATCGTTCTTCATCACATAATCGCTAACCTCAAGGGCTGGATAATAATGCGCAATCACTTTGTTGGTACCATGCCAAATTTAGAAATAATGCTCGCAAATGTCTTCCACCTTGTTCGAAAAACGGCAATGCCAACAACTAAATGTGACTTCAACGCTTCCTCGTTGATACTAAGGCAGAAGTTAGCATTGTTTCACCAACTCGTTATGAGCGTAAAAATAGGCGACATACATTAAATGCAGCAAATAATTCGTCAATTGCAACGCTGAAACCTTTCAATTACCCTTGATCTTGGATTATGTCGCAAGAATTCATGGATTTTTGTTATTGCGGATGTATCGCACCCATTATAGGTCCCGATTTTCTTCGACATTTTGGACTCCTTGTGGACATGACTCACCATTGCCTAGTGAACACAATAACAAATTTAAGCATTCAGGGCTTACTTTCAAAAAGCCCACCACTCAACCTTATGTTCAGCACTGTCGGTGGTAAGTCTAATTTTGATAACATTCTTTCAGAATTTCCATTCAACACGTCCAATGTTATCAGGAAGCAACCCTGAAACATGATGTCACACACCACATTAAGACCAACGGACCCCCAACATGTCTTTACATGGGATTTATTGTTTTTAAATTAATATAGTATTACTTTAATTGTACATAGGACGATACTGCTGCTTGTACTGTACAAGTACTAAAGACGAGATAAACAAAGGCTAAAGGGGGGAAAGTAGATCTCAAGGGAGGACAGAAGTAAAGAAACATTAAGGAATGTTGTAAGGGAGCCAATGATTAAAATTGAAATTGATCATGTAAGCTTGAAAAAAAAAGAATACAGAAACAAAGTGACGCAAGTATTTCCTTTACAGGTTTCTATTCCATAGTTGCACATCACTTGGAATCTTTAACGCCTGCTAACTGTGAATTGGTTGACACCCCAAAAGTAAATACACTTATTTGGGGAAATTTGCGCTCAGCTACAAGAAACAAAGATTTAAAATTCCAGTATATTCAAGGTCATTAACCAAATCTCAAGTCTAAAATCGGAACATGCTGGCCCATGAAAGAAGAAAAGCTTGACAATTCAATAGAGATATCACTTGGACTTGGTTCACTAAGTGATGAATTCCAGTTCTGAATGCTGAGTGTCGACGTACTTCAAGGGAAGTCCTTCAAAAGATGTTCGGAGAAACAATAGTTAACATGACTAGCATTATGTACAGGAAAGAATATAGAAGGGAACAAGTAAGACGTGTATTGTTGAATGGTATCCAAGCTTCTATGAGGTGCCCTAGTCATAAGCGTTGCTTCGATTTTGGGCC
The DNA here is from genome assembly GCA_025631205.1 of Nesometra sesokonis. Lineage (NCBI taxonomy): Eukaryota > Metazoa > Echinodermata > Crinoidea > Comatulida > Antedonidae > Nesometra > Nesometra sesokonis. The sequence goes on from JAOTQE010066573.1 coordinate 10,166, forward strand.
TTTCTCCCTGGAGTTTGACATGGACATTTTTGGGCTTGTATATCCCAGTCACATATGGGTGGAATATAGCTACACAAAGAGTACCATTGGGAGTTTGTATGCCTTGTTGGGTGAACGTTGGGATGTACATTGTCAGGATGGTATATCTAAATTTATCACGTGTGAAAATAAAGTTGAACGAGTCGGACTGTACGTTAACTGGGTGGGCACGTTCTGCCGATTATAAGGCGATTTTGCCGTTATCTAATTATCGGGATGTGATTCTACAGCACATGAAGGCAGACCATTGACTTAAATGTTGATGTCTCTACCCAACAATTTTAATTATATACCTCTGCCATGTTTTTGTTTATGTGTACATATAAACATCATGTTGTTTTATCGAAATGCACTGAAGTGCCATGTCCATGACCATGGATCCATTAGGGCTTCATGTGCAATTGATACTTTAGCATTATATTTTATATTTTTGGTATATTTTCATAATGTGTGTTATTAGAAATGTTGAAAGTGAGAGATACATTAAGACCAACATGCGAGGTTCAAGAACCTTTATGGAATTGGTTGTGCGATAATAATTGACGGTTTAGTCTCAAAGGTCGTTCAGATGCAGAGTTGTTGCAGGCATTTGAGAAATTTAAATCTAGACAGTTCTCGGTACACTATTATAAAGAATATCAATGATACTCCTGTTCAAATCCTGTTTATATAGATACATCCTTTTATGATTATACCACTAACCAATCCTGTAATGGTAAAGTTCATGTAGGAGTTCATTTCTGTATTATTAAGTTGTTAAATCGAAATACATGTAAGGTAGTTTGTACACAATGTCCATCATAGGTAACTCCACAACTATGCAGTTTTGCCATCACCATGATGGTGTACATGCGCTTGTGTATGCAAAAGTTGATTTTTTGTCACACCCCCATTCTCCTAATATGAACAGCAAAAGCAATGTAACAAATGGCAACAGTATAGAGGGTGACCGCAATGTTACTGATAACAACTCTGAAATTTTGGATAATCTACCTACCTCTTCTAGCAGTTCTACGTCACATACTAAAGGTGAATGCAGTGTCACTGTTGACAGTAACTGTAAAACACCACATTACTCCACCCCCTCTTCTAGTTACCATGTGCAGAGGTTGAATGCAATGTTTCTGTTGACAACAACTATAGAACACCACATTACTCAACCCCCCCCCCTTCTAGTTGCACTACACTATGTGCAGAGGTTGAATGCAATGTTTCTGTTGACAACAACTGTAGAACACCACATTACTCACCCCCCCCCCCCCTTCTAGTTGTACTACACTATGTGCAGAGGTTGAATGCAATGATTCTGTTGACAACAACTGTAGAACACCACATTACTCAACCCCCCCCCCTCCCCTTCTAGTTGTACTACACCATGTGCAGAGGTTGAATGCAATGATTCTGTTGACAGCATATCAGAAAGGAAGGGTGGAAATTTGTAGAAAGTTGTCTAAATAACTTAGATCCTACAAGTTGCTTGGTGAGAGATCCTGTCCTGAAAAGAAAATGCTACAAAAACATTAGTGTTGATGGTCTTAAGCTGCTTAAGTTTACGCCTGGCGGATTCGGCAAGAAAAAAATGCTAGATGGCCTTGGTAAAGAACTTGCAAAATTACTCTCACAATTAAAATAACTCCTGCTGGAATGCTCAAAACCACAGTTTCTAAACAAGATAGATTTTGTCCCATCTCCAAAAGAAATCTATGATATGTATAGAGAGCATCATCCAATCCAAGCAAAGGATCTGATATACATATCTGATAACTTTAGTGGAAAACGATTGATGGCAGAGATGTGCAGTAAAATTTCAAGGGAATTTTACCAAGTGTTGTTTTACCAAGAAAAAAGAAAAACCAAGCTTCGTTACCAATTAGAATTTTCAAGTGCATTACTTCCCAGACGCTGTACGACAGGCTGGTATATAAATTTGTCGCGTCTGTTAGAAGTACTTTTATTCAGAAATCCTTTCCTTACAGAACATCTATGTCCAGTTGTGGGGGGAATAGACCTGAAATTGGTGGACGACAACATGTTCATGACAACATCAATTGTAAATATAGAAATTTTATTAAATAATATGTCATTTCAACAACCAGGCCATATTTACCCATTCTGTTTATTTTACGAAAGTGACTCTAGGGATAACCTTGAAATGAATTTGGGTATTACTTCAAACAATGTTGAGCGTATGGTGGCTAGTGCTAAAAATTGAAAATTTGACTTTATCTCTCTGGAGATGAATTGTTTCTTATCAAAGTTCTTGATGGCTCGAAGAAGCTAAGTCCAACTTCAGAAACTTTTATAGAGTGGTTCCAAAGGAACAAAAGTCTGAGGTTTCAAAAATGGATTACGCAGAGACCTGCCTGTTGTGCTGGATAGGAAACATCCGGAGAGTCTTATACCGTCGATTAGGTAAGAACACATTGTCTTTGATATCATGCATGGTCTAACACGGATTGTTGAAAAACTTTTGAACCTTGAAGTGGAAAAGGTACTTTCAGAAGGCAATAAAAACCAACAAGTTTTAAGTTGTGTTACATCCAAACAGCTCTTAGATAATCTTGTAACAAATATAAACTGAAGAGAAATACGACAAGGAAATTTTAAATTGCTTTTTGATAAAGCTGGGAAACTAGAACTTAACACTTTAAATAAGGATCATGCGTCAGGAATAATATGTCCACCTCCTTTAGGTAGAGAGGACAGACTTCCCATGTATCATGGATAATGTTGTACCTAAGCGTCTGATACCAGAACCTACTAAAGAGAAAATCAAAGGATTTTTTGATCAAGATAATATTACCGAATATGATATGATTACCGAAAAGATATGGGAAAGTATTTACCAGATGTGTGTCTGTCGCCGACTTACAACAATGGTATTTCAATTTCTATTACTAATATTAAGAATCGTTTTAAATATACTTGGAATGTTTCGACAGTTCAATTAAAGAGGCCTGTAATTCAAGTAATATTCAGTTCCAAAGCAATTTATTTGACCTAGGGCTTAGCAAAGGTAAGGCCTACCAGTACCACAGCCCAACTTTTGTAGCGGTCGCGATTGAGCAATCAAGCCCACGTGCAAGTGAACTGTGGTGAGAGTACTGTAAATATCCGCAGCCCAAACAACCCCTGCTGATGATCGCGGTCGAGTGATCTGACAACGTTGTGCAAACGAAAGTCTATGCTACTTGTTGAGCGGCAAGTAGCGGTTGTCGTCGGCGGCGCAATCAGTGATTGCACTCTAAACACGGCTGCCGTTATCACTAACAAACAACAATCTGCCCAGTCTACAGTAAAATATACTTCGCGGTGAAGCACACAGCGGCTGTGCATTAAACAAGTGATTTTCACTTCCTTGTTTATCCGATCAGCCATGTTGTTGAAAAGACGAATAAAACATTGAATAATAATGTTTTATTAAAACAATCATTCTTAGTTTTAAAAATAGTTTTTACACCGCTTGAATACTTTAATGTTTTGAATTCTTATCTGTGAGTATTAAAATGTGTTTCAAACTCGTGTAAATATGCTAGGCCTATGGGTAGGCTATCTGTCTATATACATCTGTGTATAAGACGAACACCGAATGTTGCGACTAAAATTGCATATTGAAGGTGGGACTTATACACCGAAATATAGGGTATGTCTACAGAATGTTCTAGTTCAGTAAAATATGAATATGAAATACCTAGTGAAGTCCAAGGTTATCATGTATTGAAATATTTGGACACCAGCAATTGGAGAACAATTTTCGACAATGCATGAGGCAGACAATGCGATGGACACGCACGCTATTGCTGTTGTGAAGAATGATCTACCAATACCATAGTTGGACATTTACCGAAGGAAAAATCAAGGATCTTCCATTCCTTTCTAAAGCACAAAGGGAGCATTACAGTAACAATAACTGGTTAACGCCGACACAATAAAACAGCGGGAGCCTTGGCAGTACCGTGTTCACTGACATTTTAGTCAAAGAAAGAGTCGATTATTGAACTATTACAGCAGATTTTATAAGGATTTTATTTTTTTATAGAGAAAATTTGTCTGCAATAAACGCCCCCTTTTTAAAAATGCAATGCCCCAGGGCGTTTAATAGGAACAATACATTAAGCAACATTCATAATTTTAAAAGAATCATACCGATTCAAACTTGGAATCCTGCTGTATGTATTCTGTCTCGGAATTAGTTTTACTGTTATGAACCTTTTGAAGAATCAGAAAAGTGTCAGTGGCTGCTGGCCAGGAGTAAGTTTTTTTTTGCCGCACTTATTTACTCACTACCTACCTCTCCGAGTCATCCTTATCATCCTCTCATGCACCATTCTTTATTGAAACTGAATTTTCCCATCTAGATTCAACAGTATTGTTAAGAAGGCTGTTTATATTTATTAGTTTATGAGCTTTTCTAACCATTTTCCATTGTTTTACGGATAATTGGTCAGAATTTTCAAAGACCTAGGTAAGCCATAAAGTGGCTTCAATTAGGAGCTGGCGTATTTGGCACTGATCGTTTTGCAGTAACTCGGTCATGGTTTTTCCTAAATCCATGCCTGAATAATGACTTCAACCACCACTTAAACAACATTATTTAAAGATTTTTGTCAATAGTAGTAAAAAAACTAATATTACATTTTATTTAAATTTTAATAAAAAATCGAGCAAGAAATAATTTCATTGCATGTGGTAACGGATGGTTGGCAGCAGGACCTTTAATTAACACAATACTAAAATGCATGCATCCACCTGATATGTAATTATTTTTTCTCTTTCTGTTTTGCCAGATACATGCAACTATTTCATGCATCAGCATGCGATGAAAAAAACCAAATGTAAATTATCGCAGCACAGTGAAAGGCCAAAATTTCCCGAGTTCGGGGTGAATTGGCTATATTGAACACAAGATTGTTGGAAGTACAATTACGCTAAAAGGTAGTGTGAACTTCACGTAGGCCATTAATAGCTACCACAGAGCTGAAGTAACTGTAAATGGAACAACAATCACAAAAGCCAAATATGATTGTATTGCCTCAGAGGGCAATTGCTACAGACATACTTAAGGACTAGCGTTCAAAATATTTGAGGCTAGCAAGAAAGGTTATATTGGCATGTCGGCTACTGACCAGCCATGCAAATGGAATCAAAGTACTCAACTCAATGTATTGCCAGATACTGCTCAAAACATTTGAAGCATTCAGATGACATCGACAGAAAACAGTATAAAATATATACGAATATGTATAAATATCCAAAATACGCCAAAATATAAGCAGAATTTTATGTAGGAAAGTGTCCCTCATGTAAATTTTCAGGAATTTTTAGTCTTTTAATTGTTTATTTTTCGATTCCTTTATTTGTATTTTTTTCAAAACCGCGTTTCCATACAAGGAAAATTCAAATGCTCATTTCTTTGGTTTTACTTATCCAAGGAAAGTCATTTTAAAGTGTAGAATACAGTTTATATTGTGCTCTATTAGAAGGCAACTCATTTTGTGGTCAAACCTCACATATAGAAAATGTCATTGATGACAAAAATAATAACATACTATCAGCATGTCACATATATTTAGATCATGGTCCATTAATTAATGTCACTATCCAGATGAACTATGTTGCTCAAGAAATAATTTTACTTGGATTTGACATTAAGTCTACTTCTTGAACATGAAGACGTTCTAATTAAAGTACTCCATCCTAAACAATCACAAGATAGTATAATGCATGATTATTGTGATGGATATGCGTACAGCAGAAATTCATTATTTATCGAAAATCCAAAATCATTGCAAATGTGACAGATGCGACATACTTGGATAAAACTAGATTAAAAACACCTTTACACAAGTTATTGGTTTTCTTTCCACTTTTTATAGGATTAGATTAGAGTTACATTACATCATTATGGCACCTGTGAATTATGTTCGGGCCAACCATTGCTAGTCAATGGTCTTAAATTGCGAGAGAATGGTTGCGATGATGTCTGGTTCTTCTGCCATAGTCTTTCCTTTAGTTTTATCTCACTTAGGTTAGCACAGGATCTTTCGTTAGAATTTTTTCCAAGTCCGCTGAATCTCAATACATTAAAATGTTTGAATGTTGTAAAGGAGATAATTTTGTCACCACAATTATTCATTTAGATGATGTCATATCAAATTTTATTTATCAAAATCTTGCACCACTTAGTGAAATGATTTTGATTTGTAATAAATTGCATAACAGACACTGTAGATGGAGCAACAACTCTGAATACTACAATGACCACAGCACAACTTTTGCGCAAATATGTTTAAGTTTAAAATTGTGTAACTTTATTTTATCATTAACACACATTTGTCATTAAAACTGTACCCAGAATGTATTATTTTGTTGAATTTACTGAAGGAAGTAGCTGTAATACCATCAGTGTGGCTTGATCCTTCAAAAGAGATGTGCTACTGGCCATTTTCAAAGTCAAATTCAAGATCGGAGGCTGCAGTAAGAATCATAACTGCTTCCAATCACAGAGAAGTATTCACCAAAGTTAATACCATTTTAAAATCTAAGTCAGTAATCAAGCCCAAGACAACATTTCCGATTAATAAGTTAGTGAATGACGGCCCTGATTTAAGTCATCTTCATGCAATAACATGGGTGAAACAAAATGAATCAAAAGCATTAAAAGAATTCATAGCCAAGGAAGCAATAAAACGTGACAAATACAAGGCAGAAAAGTGTGGAATATCATAGAACCAAATAAGCCCTATATTGGCGCATCACCGGCTGGTATTTTTAAATGAGAATGCCATGAAATTACTACCCTAGAGGTAAATGTCCTTATTCAATTAAGTCCGACACTATTACGAGTGAAAAGTGCGAATTTTTAATTGTTAATGACGGCATTATGCATTTAACACTTTGAGCGCCAAAGACGGAGATCTCGGTCTTTGATAACACATCGCTTGAGCGCCAAAGACGGAAATCTCCGTCTTTTGTATTTTTTTATATAATCGAATAGAGGGGGCTATTACGATTCATCTGTAAAAAAAAATTAGTTGAATTGGATGTCTGAACCGCAAGAATTCGCTATTTGAAATCACCCACTCCAACTGCTTTTTTTCGTCATGGCGACGTTCACAGCGGAAGAAGCAATAGCTGAAATTTTTGCAGATTCGGACTCGGAAAACGATGTGTTAGATAATGTAAGTAAATAATACATCCATAAATATAATATTGTGGTTCAATTTTATGCTGTTTACAGACAAACTAGGCTAGTATTTATTTAGGCTAGGCTAGCTAGCCCAACATTGCAACAAGCACATGGCATCACTGCTGTACATTCAACCACAACAAGTCAGCGAATTTCCCCATCAGACTCAGAAAATCGTATAGGCCTAGGCCTAAGTCTGTAGTCTTTTTAGGCATTATTTATTATTGCTGCAGCCTGCTAGTGTAAGGG
>JAOTQE010066584.1:0-11248 GCA_025631205.1 Nesometra sesokonis
AAATGGAAGAGGGTCTCCGTTTTCGAGTGGGTCTCGGGTCTCCGTTTTCGAGGTCTCTTGTTTCGAAACACCCGTAACATGCTAGAGACTATACAGTAAACGCTGTGTTTTGGATGACGACTAGAGTTTTCCATCACGTCAGAAAAAGAAGTATCTGCAAATGCGTTGTTTATTTCACATACTGTCCACTTCCTTCAAAGTAAGGCCTAGACTAGGATCATTCATTCATTAACATGACGGTATTACGATATTCATCATTAAAAATGAACTTAAAAAAAAGGATAATTATTGTTAAAAGAAAAATAAATTGAGTTGAAATCCAACAGCGCTACCAACGTTCCATAATTCTAAGGGTTTCTTTGGCAGCGGCCTATTACGTAGGTGGCCAAAAACGATATCTAACAAGCCTTAGGCTTCTATTTTGATAGCCCAGTCTTCTAAGAAAATCTCAGAATTGTAGGCCTAGATGATGTTATTTATGAAGGTTGGAATTGCCAGTTGGCGTATGATAGGCAGCTGTTATTTTGACTTGGTAACAAGTCTGTGGTTCTTTGATCCATTATCCCTAGGCCCTGTCACTCTAGGGTATTTATAGACTAACAGACTTACACAATATTTTTTTAATTTTAATTTAATGTTTTTATATTTATTTTGTAGGATGTTGATGCCGAAGAAAAACCGTATAGCCATTTATGAACACTTGTTTAAAGAAGGTGTTATGGTTGCTAAGAAAGACTGGAATTTACCAAAGCACCCTGAACTTGATGTCCCCAATCTTCATGTGATCAAAGCCCTAACTGTAAGTTAACAAGCCCCTTTGTAGTCTTGCACATTCTACACTGGGTCACTAATTGATATTTGTGTCTTACCTGCATTTTCTACAAAAAAAAAACTAGTACAGCACCATTGGAGGGGAGGGGATGGTTTGGGGTGGGGGTTGGTTATATAGTAGAAATTTTTGCTTTTTTAATCAAGTGTTATACTCAGTTAAGCACTTTTTCATTTGATAACACAAGTCTTATCAGGAAAAAATACTAACAGCCTAATCTGTAATCATCTGTTCTAAGGAGCTGTGAAAATCATTATACCCTACATGTATGTACAGTAATTTCAAAGCTCCAAGTTTCCAGGATTAGCCTGGAATCTCCAGGAATTTTGTATCATGTCCCGGGCTCCAGGAAATATCCAATTTTCTCTAGGAATTTTAATTTTGCATGATTATCTCCAGGATTTTTGATAAATTAGCAATATAAAAGAAAAATGTGTAGTAGTTTTCATTTATTTGGACACTAAATGGTATTTTGGAGGTTCGTTTGTCAATAATTGTACCAAATATAATAGTAAACAAGTTTTCATCCGTAATAATCAAAGCATCACTGTTTATAATCTCACTTTTCCGCCCCATACAGTTTCCCAAAACATATACAAACGTTGAACGGCAAAATCTCCAGGATTTCTGGTTTTCAAACTTGGGAGCTTTGTAATTTACATGCAAACAATTAAAATATCAACTATATCACAAATCAATGCTGTGAAAGTTTTCTAAGCTTTTTGCACCTCATTCTACATACTATAGTAAGAATTCAAATTAAATGTTACCAGCTGTGTGACATATAAGGATCCAAGTCATATTTTAATTTCTTGTACTCGCAGGGATTGAATGAACTATAATGGCCATAAATAACTGTTACATATTGAAGTATGTAGGAACTTTGATGGGATTCAAACTTGCACAACTGTAGGAAGTATAGTCCTATAAATTCTATTGATCCCATAAGACTAATTTTAGCCGGCTCTGATATAATTGTAATTGGATTTTCCACCGGCTGCCGGTTTAAAATTACACCACTGTTTATTGTAATTTTGTTTGTATTGTAGTCTTTGAAGTCCCGTGGCTACGTGAAGGAACAGTTTGCTTGGAGGCATTACTACTGGTACTTGTCAAACGAAGGTATCCAGTACTTGAGAGACTTTCTACATCTGCCACCTGAGATTGTACCATCCACGCTCAAACGCCAAACTCGACCAGAGCAATCTAGGCCACGACCGAAAAGTATGTGATATAGATGCTTAATTGAACAAGTTATACATATCTCGTTTGTTGATTAACAAGATAGATCTTTCATCAATCCAAAATAATTTAAAGGTAAAATTACCTTTAAAGAAACTGATCATGTAAAGAATGACAAAATGGTCATGATGATTTTACCCTTAAATTATTTTGGATAAACAAAAACATTTTTGTAAAGAATGTTGATATCTATTAGATATTAAATAATTTCATAGCATACAGTGAAACCTACACTTTACATACCCTTATTTTACGTTCCCTGGATTTTATGTACGCATAAAATGATAAATGACACAAAAATATTTAGGAATTTTAATTCATGAATTCAAGTGATTTATAGCCGCTTTAAAACACTCAAGATCATTCTCTTGGCTTACCATTGTAAACACTTAATAAAATAACTATATAGAGCTTGCTCAAGAAGCTAAACATGACTAATACTAAAATAATTTAGTTTAATTTGTGTATTAATTTTTAAAATTTGTAATATCTTGTCCATTGTAATGCGATAATTTCATACTTAATGTCTGCCTTTTGTAAGGTTTTTATATACCGAAATAAATTTAAAAAAATATTTAGCACTAAATCTATTAGCCCGATGTTGGTGCTTAAACTAATAGCTCCATGCTTTTTTCTGCAGGCAAAACACTATGTTGTAGCCCCTAGCTAGGCCTATATTTTACACAACCTGGATTTTACGGATCTTATGGATTACGTACGACCTCTGTTTCCATAATGTATGTAAAGCCGGGCACTCACTGCATTGTGCGACGGTCACACAACTAAACCATCGCTCCCTGTGCGTGTGGTTTCCAGATGCGATGACACTCTTTGAGGCCATACTCGTCGACCGAGGGGTTTTTTGTAGTGATTTCCCTGTTGAATCACTAAAAAAAAATTTCAGTCGGCGAGTAGAAGACCGTCATCGCATCTGGCAACCACACAAAGAGGGAGCTACGGTAATCGTGCGACTGTCGTACGATGCAGCGAGTGCCTGGCCTAAAATGCAGGTTCCACTGTATGTATTTTATCTCACATCCAACTGAGGATAAAAAACTACACAATTCTCTCTAAACCAAATCTAAAAATGAGGCTCAGAGGTGGCGCTGTTAAATAATTACCGGAACCAGATGTAGCCAGGGTAACAACATGATGTCTACATTCTAATAAAGCATGCGTGTAAACCACCAAGCCACAGGACCACACAAAGGGAAATGCTGTTTTGTCATTAGTAAAACTTGAAAATCAATCATTGAATGTTGGTGAAATGCTTTGTGGCTTTTATTCAAGGACTTAAAAGCAAAAACTGAAACATCCACTGATTAATCTCCAATTAAAAATTATAATGCATACTCAAAGCTCTGAAATATATGCCATTGTGTTGAGATTCAATATTTTGACGAGTCATTCCAAGTAATGACAATGTTAAAATTTTAAATCCCTGCACAATGGCATGTATTGAATACTTGTGAGTATGGTTACTTTCTTCAAAGCAATGTTAATAAAACTGTAGAGCCAAGTTGAACTAAAAAAATCCCCGTGATTGATACAAATTTGAGGGGTGGATTTGAAGGGTTGCGCATCTGGCATGAACCCCCTCTAATATTGTCAGAAATACATGTTTGCTCCTCTTATATTATGTGCACCACCTCTAAAATCTTACCCAAAATAGAATACAGGCAATATGTAGACAACTACAGCATAGAATAGTCGAAAAACACAAATAACAGGGTTTTTAAAATTTGAAACACTGAACACGCCCACCAGGTTGGGAATTTTGTTCCCCCTCTTTCGCATGATCTTGGATCCACCCCTAAATTTTACATAGGAATTTGTTTCACGGTACTGTTTACTATTTATTCCTGTTTTCTCAATCATAGTTATTCTCAATGCAATATGAATAAAATGAAGAGGTTATCTCAGGATCAATAATTTAATATAAAAAATAGTGAAATAAAATTACTGTTTTCAAATGCTTGTAAATTTGTTTGTAGGTTTTGACAGCCGTGGACCAAGCTCAGCAGAATCAGGACAGAGAGAAAGTTACAGAAGGGGACCCCGTAAGTAGTTTACTACAAACAGGTTTTGTATATTAAAATTGTAGGTGCCCAAACTGAGCGTTTGTGTCATTCAGTACATATGACATTTTTTAGAGCAATCTTATAATGTTTAGCCAAAAAATATAGAGGTAATTGTGATTTTTTGGCCTAATATGTTGCTCTTTTGAGTGACGTTTGATCAAGCTCATGGATGATTGTGCCCAAGACAACCTGGCACAAGACAACCAGGGCTCAAGACAATCGGGGCCCACTTAAACTGTGCCTGATCACCCACTACAGTGGGTGCGATGGTCTCCATTTGAATGCGTGGGTCATTTTTTTAACCTGTGTTTTTTTTATAAAGTTTTTGGTTTTAGTAGTTACACAAAATATGTTTGCAATGAATTTTTAATAATTGTCAAGTGAGGGCTTGATCATCTAGATATTCGCGGACCTGATCACCCACCATTCACTCCTATAGCACATTTGGTTTTAAAACGTGGTGTTCATACACGTCCTTGAAAGTCCTTGAAGAACATACATTTTCCAAAATTGGATACTCCTGGAATATGCCAATTGTCTTTGAATGTCCTGGAAATTTCATAAAGTACAGCATAGCTATTTTCATTAAACTCCAATAGTTCATTTTTTTTAACCACGCATGGCAAGACCATTGATTGAGTGTCCTTGAAATTTAGAAAATATGGCCTGGAATGTTCTTGAAATGTCCTTGAATTTTACTTATTTTAAAGTGTATGAACCATGTTTAAACGTCTCTATACATCTTGTAAGTACCCACAATGTGAATGAAGTATCTTTCCCAGAAACACAAACCCATGACCTTGTAATTGGGTGTGTGAACTGCAACCAATATACCAACTGCTTCCACTGACATTGATAACCCAGCTTGCAACAACGCATAGCAAATTATTAAAGTAATGCAATCAACTTTTCAATTGTTTCTCCCCAGCTGGTGGTGGACCAGACAAGAAAGGAGAAGCTGGTGCCGGAGCCTCCCCAGCTTTTGAATTTGTAAGTAAATCTTAATAATTGTACAGTGAACTTTCCCAAACCAACCACTGTTCATTTTGGGATAGAAAATGCCAAATATACAGTTTACTATGATTTTATGATTATGGAACATTCAACAAAGGTGCAGTTTAGCATGAAATTCGTTTTTATGAAGTTTTATTTAAAGCTGCTTTAAAACACTCAATAAAAGATCATTGTCTTGGCTTACTATAAGGCAGGGGCAGATCCAGGATCCACCGAAAGGGGGGCCAACTTTCATGTCAACGTAGATTCGGGTGGGCGTGGTTGCCAGTTCTATTCAAAATTGTGCAAAAAAATGTGTTTTTTGGTTTCAAAAGGGGGGGCCAGGGTCCGTTGGGCTCCCCCCTTGGATCCGCGCCTGCTATAAGGGCTCAATCGAGAATCTACTCCCAGCTTTTGAATTTGTAAATAAAGTTTAATAATTGTACAGTGAAATTTCCCAAACCCAGCCACCTGTTTCACTGTCCATTTTATCTACTTTGGATAAGAAAAAGTCTGATGAAGGAAAATTGCCATGCTTCAATTGACATCAAGGGCAAAGATTACTTGAATGCTGGACTGTTCTCAAGATCTTTTAAATCCAATCCTGCTTAACTTTATCAGAGAACGATCAGAAGAAGAAATGGACACAGTCAAACTCACCTAAGTTATATCCAAAGTGACATTGAAAACAAATTAATACTATTGATACTAAGGTAATAACTTGTGAGTAGCCTCTGTGTAAAATGTTGAATTAAAAAAAACAAATTCGACTTAAGATTATCAGTCTGGCATGACAATATATTCGATTTGGAAATTATATGACATATATTATATGACAAAGTCAACTTAGGCAAGTTTGACTGTAAAGCGTAAAACATCAAAACTAAAATCTAAATCACTAATCATCCTGTATTTTTTCCTTTTCAGAAAGGAGGATATGGACGTGGTCGACCTACACAACAGTAGAATTCTTGGTAGACTGAGTTCGAACATCTGTAAATTTCTATTAATAATAATGTGATGATTAAAAAAAACATGGCTCAAAAGTGAAAACATTTCTCATGATTCTTTATTGTTGTGCTTATGATATCAAATACCATGTCAAATTGGTTTCTGTTCCAGCGAACTTGACCAGTATAGTGATGTTTCCAGCATGGTAAAAATAAGCTTGTCATACATACCTGCAAAAGTATTACAATGCACAGTGGATATGGTGTATATCCCATGAAAGCATTTGAAATGCACATTTCACATAATTTTGCAGCTCTGATGACTTCCTTTTCCCCAAAGGTCACTCTTTGAAATCAAATAAATCACCTAAAAAAATATACTGGGTTCTTTAAAATGTCATTCGAAAATTTTAAAACGTGAACTTTGTGAATACTTTACTACAGTTAAACCTTTTTTAAGCAGACACCCTTAGGTCGGGAATGGCGTCCACTTACCGTAAAGGATAAATTTTTAAATAATCTAATATACATGCTTATGTCCTACGTTTTACGGCCTTCTCAACTCTAGACAGCATTTTATTAAATAACGTCAATAATGTTTTATCAGCCATTAAAATATAACAATAACCCTACTTTAACCCGGATTTCTGAAAGCCGGTACTGCCAGGCTGGTGATGGGTCCATCAGATTACTATCAGCTGGAGTCCAGGTGCAGAAAAAATTGTAGCTCCACCCCTGATAACTGTTTATCCACTATTAGTGATTACAATATAGCATACATGCACTACAAAAGTACTCTAGGTGCTTGAAGTACAATACCTTTAGTGACACATTTTGGACCATTAAAACCTGGGTAACGCTCATCTTGAAAGGTGTACAGAGTTTATAATACTTATAACACCAACAGAACTAGATGCAAGCAGGTTGCATACCTGTGCTAATATTTTGCTGTGGCTTCCGTGGCCATGCCTTAATCCTTGGATGTACACTTGTATAATAATGTGATTCTTATATAGCGCTTATTGCCAATGCTTCCAAGCGCTTCACAATTTTTACTCCCAGTCATTGGAACAAACACCTATGGAATACAATCCATTCCATAATGTTGCAGCCATAATCAGCGCATATGGCATTTGCACCTCCTGGGTGGAGAGAGGCAATGTGGATAAAGTGTCTTGCCTAGGAACACACGCAGTCGACTGGAGTGAGCCTCGGACCACCAACCTCGTGATTGGAAGCCCGAAACGCCACCTCTGCGCCAACTGCTTCCATGGCCTTGTAGTGGGTTAGACGAAAGCTAGCTACAAACTTCACATGATATGTTGGAACCCTTTGTACAGTAGGATTATACTTTTCACTCTAATACATACTACTGTACTACTAGGAAAATGCTAACACACACCCAAGTACAGAAGAAGAAATTTATAGATGAGATATGCAGTCAAACTTTCAAAAACGGCACTATCATGGTTCATCTTGTACTTGGGGTCCTCTTGTGTTTTTTCCCAATTATTGCGAACAGTAGTGTATATTATATACTACTGTGTGTACTCTATACAAACTATTGCAAAATCAAAATACAGACTGCTTTTATTGGGCAAGATTCAAATTTATTATATCTATATGCTCCACATGCACATCAATAAACCTTACGAATGTATTAGTACTACAGCATTGCACATTTCATTGAATACACTGTTTGTCACACCAGAGCAACTAATACCCCATTCAGACTAACATTTTATTGTGATCGGTTGTAATTGTGACACCAAATCGCAGCGTAAAATCGTGTGTAAATGCTCACTAATAGACTTCTCCAAGTCTGTATATTATAAGTTTTAATAAAGTGCGCCACCAACGGATGATAAAGTTTTTAGTGGTGTGAGGTTTGTCGTAAACATCAGAAAGGTATGACGATCCACCTGCTATGGAACGCAATGGGTGCCTTTTACGAATTTAACCGAATCACCGTCTTGAACCAAGACTAGCTCACTAATTGTAATCGATTGTAATCGATATCGCAATTGTTATTCGTTGCGATCGGATGTTATGATCGCAACGAATTCCACAGGCACTGACTGGCTCGACTGGTGGAGGTCAGGACACACTCTATCGCCGAATGAATTACAACATCATTCTGCGAGGAACTGTTACAAAGTAAAATGTGTGTATGAATGCTTTTGATCGGGAATCGGATTACAACCGATCGCGATGCGATATTTGCAATGGTAGTCTACATAAGGTATAACCCAAAAGCTTTTAACTGAAGAAAGCTAACAGGAAGTTCCGAGCCTGAGTTGACATTTCTTTATTGGATTATGACCAATCACAGTATTGTAGGCAGGTTGTGAAAAATGTGTGGCGCTCTAACTAACAAGAGTTTGATTTTTTTTATTTATTTGCCGTTTAGGTATGAGACACCAACCTACAAAAATCAGGAGACTTAATTTCAGTGGGTCCTTCTGGTGATGATTGCGCAGTACACTGCTGTACTATTACAGGTACTAGGCAAAATCTAGGCACTTGGAAATATTAACCCACCCAATTTTTCATCACAAGTTCATAGAAATAAGTACAGTGCAATTAAAAACCAATTTTGTTGATTTAACTTTATTAATAAAATGTTCACCTTAATATTTTTTATAATTACCAAAACAATCACATTGTAAAAATGCCTATCTTAAGGACTAAAACTTATTAAGTGGAGAAAAATGTTGATTTGTGATTCCAATATACTTACTCCATGGGTTACTATTAGAGTATTACTATAGATAAACTTTTAGGAGGGTTACTAATAGAGTAGTGGGTTACTATTAGAAGCTTTACGGTAACCTAGGTTGAGGCCCTAGTGCGACAATAGCTTTACACCACTTACTGGTACTATTTCAACAGTTAAAATTACTACATGTTCAATGAATGCATTAGATCCGTATTCAAAATGTTAAGAGGTTAGTTACAAAAATATCTTCTGAATTTCAATAGTCTTAAAAGATTTTAGCGCAAAAATATATCAAAAATTCCAAAAATATTTGGTTTTACTCTCAGTGGGATTCTATGTAACACAAATGCCTTTAATTAGGCCTACACAACCAAATCATCAATTGCACATTGCACTTAAAAAAGAAATCAAAACCTTAACGGCATGTATTTACAGTTGTCATTCACACTGTAAATAAAATCACACTGCTAAACATGCACATTTTTTTACCTTTCTACTCTACTAGAAGTACTAGTACTTATTTAATACAATACACATCTTCATTTTGTTCAATATCACTCGAAAATTCTGGAAAGAGCTCTCTGCAACACTACAGCAGCCATTGCTGCAGCTCTACCCAAACAAAAATTACCTATGCTTAGGCCAAGGAGGTATAAACCTAAGCTGGCTTAGATAGTGGAGCTAATTTGGGTCTTGAGAAAAATTCTGGATGGTCAGGATTTAAGCAAAGGACACTGGGTTTTAAGGCAATCATCTTAACCACCAAACTACAGCTACACCATTATTTCAGGTGGATTTACAGAGGCACCAAGTCAAGTTAAAAAAAAAATATTCAAACCAAATTACAGTCCTGTAGATGTTTTTCCTAATGCTGTGTGTTAATACTACTATGCAAAACACTCCACAGGCTTTCATTTCATTATTTTGGTATAAAACAACAGTTTCATGGAAAAGTAAGTACTATGATCAAATTATAATAAAGTTTTACACAAGTCTCCAGGATTATCATCATCTACTGGGCTCCTGGAAATACCCAAAATGCAGTATTTTTCACTTATTTTGAAAATAAATGGTATTTAGAAGGTTTGTTTGTCAATAATTGCATCAAAATAGCAAACACCTTTTCATTTGTAATAAAGCACTGATGCTTATATAATTCCATTTTTATATGCCCATATAGTACCTCACAACAGTTACGAATGCTGGCTGTCCAGGATTTCTAGCTTTGCAACTTGGGAGCTGTGTATGATTGTTTATAAAATAGGCCTAGCAAAATATTAAATTAAAAGATAAGAATTTATACCTCAAACCGGGCATCCAGAAAAGCATGACCCATGGACCCATCTAATTGACTTTTGGTTCTTCAACAGCCCCTACCCCTGTCCAAATATTTTCGGTATCGGTCTCTAAACATACTCCAATAAATGTGTTTAAACTTTCCTGGCATGCTTTATTGTCTGTATTATCTAACTGGTAGCAGATGTTGCGGTAGAGACCTCAACAGTTTCAAATCTTTCTGTTGGTGTTTGTCAGGTAAATGAACTAGCCACAGCCCTAGGGACAACCATCCCAGAAAAAGGGAACATGTATCGTATCATTAGAGAAGACCAACCAATGATTTACATAGAAATTGAGTTTCTACTGTATTTATTTGTATTATTGCACAGACAATGAGGTTTCTTCCATTGATGACCATTTAGTGTCAGAATGTCTAAAGTCAATTAGTACTGCAATTTATTACTTTATTGATCTTTGAGTTGGTTTGGTGCTTTTATCATATTCATCTCAATTTCTGGACTGGAGAAAAATGGACTGGACGGCACATGACGTCTCTGATGGAAAAAAATAATGCATTTTATGATTACTATCTCTCGCACATAATTCAATAAATAAAAATGTATGAAATATATGAATATTATTACTGTACGAGAATGCAATTTTGTCACTGCACTATTTGTCATGAAGTTGTCAACATAAAATACAATTTAGCTAACTAATCACTGATTGTCCATGCTACACCAACAGTATAGATGCCATAAAAAGAAAAAAAAATCACTGTTTTGTTAAGACTTATAAATCCAAATAAAAATGTATTTATTTTCTGTTTTAAGGCGATGTATTTTTTATTTCATGTCAGATCCAACAGCAAGTTTCTCTACATCATGGCTTAACAGTGGCACTTAAAAGGTGCATTCCTTCCAAAATCTACCCCAAAATATAAAATTCTTTGGAAATTTACTGAATTACTTCTAAAATAATAAACATGGTTAGTTACTTGCATACCTTTTTAGATTTATTCCTTAGTAGAAAAAATGGTAAAAGTTACTGAACTCTTTCAGCCTAGGCCTAGATGTTTTCTAGGCCTAGATGTTTTCTAGGCCTAGATGTTTTCTAGGCCTAGATGTTTTCTAGGCCTAGATGTTTTCTAGGCCTA
>JAOTQE010066595.1:0-30286 GCA_025631205.1 Nesometra sesokonis
TGTTGTCTATTGTATTTGCTTTTTTCTTTTTTGGACAAAATAAATGAAATGAAATGAAAAAACATATATCAATATCATCAACATTGTGTATAAAACAAACATTTTCAGCAGGAATTGATCCCTTAACACGCCCCTGAGGCTATTTCCGGAGATCTAAAGACCAAAATTTTCCGGACCCCCATAAACGCTCTGCTGGCCTCCCTTTTCCAGAAGTCAGCATTTGCCCCTGGTGTATAGTCTAGTACACAGGATAACCCTTACTTCTCACAATTGATGCACATTGAAAAAAAAATGTACATACAAAAAAATACACAAAATCAAAAACAAAGTATTAAGGAATAGGGAAATTACAAATTTTGAAAGAGTTGTATTTAAAAATTGAAATCACATTACCAATATAACTCACCTGGAAAGATCAAGTCAAAATTCACATAAGTATAGGTAATTGGAAATACCATTTGATGTATGGTGTACAAACACAACCCTTTAAAAATTGGTAATTTTCCTACTTTGCATATATATTGTGTAATATGAGTAGTAGACACAGAATTTGAAATTCCGTCATTTTCGTACTGTTGAAATGATGTGAAATCAGTTAGGTCACAACTATGTGTTCTACAGATATCTATAGAAATGTTGATCCTGGAGGACCCCTCCCCTTTAAATGTTGACTTTAGAAAAAAGTTATTCTATGTGTACTAGATTTAAATATTTAAAGTGAAAATCATAGTAAATCCATTCTTAATTAGTTTTGATTGTATATATTTTTAGGATAGAAGAATACTTAATATGTTTTGCTGTACATCTATCTTCATTAAAATCATATTATTTCTGTAACTTTGTTGTTACATTTTTATTAATCCAGGTATTAGTAGTCTTAAATATAGGAAGTGTGATCTGTTTTTTTAAAATTTTGTTTTGGAATAACTTTTAATGAAATCACAATAACCTTGTAAATTAATGAATGTTAATTTAAGAAGTGCTTTTTTGTAAACTCATAAATTGATATTCTTAGTGTTAGTATTATTAACCAATATGGATATTAAGTGGATTTGTTTTTTGGTGTAATTACATTTTGCAATTATGAATAAGAGAGATGGAAAGTTAAGGAAATTGACTCATAAAGAAATTTGCTTCTCATATATGTGGTCGTTTTGAAGATAAACTCAACTCATTATCAAATACACTTTAGTCAACAGTATTTCATATGCAGGTGTTTTGAGATAATTTGCTTTGGCTTGACATTTCAAATACTTTTAAAATCTTTATAGAAAACAGTGTCGATTGTTGCGAATATATTCAAACATGTTTCTGAGATAATGATGTTTGCTCAAATCTGACAATTATAGATATTTTTTCACCTCTTAATGAAATCTGATTTATATCGCTGTTTCATGTTTTAGTCGACCACTGACGTTTCACAAACTGATTCGATAACACTGTTTTTTGGCAACTTCAGAACATCATCGGAAATGCTGTTACCTTAGTGGTTTCTGTAAATTCACTTCAGGCAGTTATTTTCATTTTAATGTTTCCAGTGTATTTGTTTTTGAACCAGTCACTTTATTTTTCTTGATCTTGTATTCTTTACACACGCCTCCATTTTGGCACCATCTACATTCTTAGGATATTGATTCAAACGTCAAGAAGTTCAACAGTTTTTTCAAGAACGATTCATATGATGTACTGCAATATTCGTTGTTTTCTCTAATTCTCTAAAAAGATGCTTCAGAGATGATTCTGTAAATTTCAAAACAGTTTTGACTTCAGTAATGCATAAGGTACAATATTTTTGAAGAATCTACCTAATTAATTATCTGAGAATATCCAAACCATGTTTTACTTACATAATAGTGCATAAGGTCCAGTGCTTTTTTGATGAATTTACTGTTT
This sequence comes from Nesometra sesokonis, assembly GCA_025631205.1. NCBI lineage: Eukaryota > Metazoa > Echinodermata > Crinoidea > Comatulida > Antedonidae > Nesometra > Nesometra sesokonis. The sequence goes on from JAOTQE010066595.1 coordinate 1,894, forward strand.
AATTATCTGTACATTCCTCTTTACAGCAGTATTACATATAAGATACAGTGCTTTTAAAGATTTTTATCTTTTAAAAAAAGTTATTGATACTGTATGCTGAAATCTATTGGACAGAAAAGTAAAACTTTGATAGTATCTTCAAACTTCTGAAATTGTTTTTTTTTTTGCTAAGTAATCGGATATCCGACATCTGTTTTGCAGAAATTGTCCGTTGTGTACCTTGAGAAATCTGTAATATTTTTCTTACCTTGGAACTCTCAGTTCACTTTTGTCATGAATTGATTATCTACAAATAAAGAAGTTTAATACTCCAAACAGTACATGTCACCAGGTCAAAGTTTAATATTTCAACATTAATTGTATTATCATCATAATTGGTTTTCTTCAGTGCTGAACTTTGATAGTTACAATGACAGTTTATACAAATACTTTGAACAAAAATCGTTACAAGTATATATTTTAAAGAAACTGTTTTACTGATAATTATTGTGAAGAGAATCCAAGAAATCGTGTTTGTATATTATATTTTACTATTCGCGTACATTCTGTTTTCTGTAATAACTGCAAACTATTAAAGATTTTAAGAGGAAACAAAAACCTAGAATTAAACATATTTATAAGAACAATTGCAGAATGGAACACTATTCATGAAACTATCATACTTTGGTAGAAGTTGTTCAGTCACTTCAGTCCAACACCAAACCTCTGTGGTGCAAATTACCGGATAAAGTCAATGTCATTTTCGAAGAAGAAAATAAAGAACATTTTGAACTTTGAATTTGAATTTATTTTATTCGGTTTAAAAAATAATTGCACAATTGGACAAAATTCACAAACATTTATGCTTTAATGTAAAAACATGTAAACCTATGGTAAGTTTTGATCAAGGTGTTTTTTTTTGTTACCAAAACTCCATACAAGTTGTACTGTACTATTTAATTCTAACTAATTTCATTTATTGTAACTATTTTTGTTGATTTTACTAGAGTTGTAAAATGTTGATTAATCAGTCAATTAATGATTTATTTCTCTACAATACTTCTTCTGAGGAGTTTTGTCATGCTTTTCCTCATAATGTTGCTGTCCTGTTACTAATAATTTATTTACTTGGGCTTCTTTTAAACTCATTTTTCTTTTTATCAATTGTAATTCCAGGACACATGAAGTCTAAAACCACAACACTAATTTCTGGTTTGGCTCTACTTTACACAATTATCGATGTTCTCAATGTTTTTTATCATATTAATTGTTACTTTACAAGGACTGGAATTAACGAGACGGTGATTTCGGCCTTGTACTACTTTCTTCTAGATCTATCAATGTTAACCATGCTCTTTGTTGCAGTTGACCGCTTCATTGCTGTTGCGCACCCTGTTCTTTATAAGAGAACCAATAACAAATGCTACATAGCTGTCAGCCTTGGTTTTTCTACACTTGGAATATGTTCAATAATTATCTTGCTCCAAGTGTCCTTTTCGATGCTGGTCTTAATTTTGATGATGGCGTCATCTGTTCTGGGAGTGGCCATGGTGTTAACTACGACAACTCTATATTGCTTTATTCTTAAGACTGTATCAAAACAAGAGAAACAGTTGACAGATCAAAGTAAGAAAATGAATCTCAGAAAGTCTCGCCGGCTTTCCGTAACTTTGCTTTTCACTGTTCTCTTAAATTTCTTTCTGTTTTTACCTATAATGGTTATGGAAATTTTGGCCGTCGCTGTATTTTTGTCGCTTCTTGAATCGATCAGTCCAGATGATTATCCAGCTTTTGTGATAATAGCCTTGTTGTCGAATGGTCTGTATTATATATTTTTTCCAATTCTATATTGGGTTCGTATTCCTACATACAGGACCAGTGTTTTGATGCTATTAAGAAAGCGTTCCATTGCTGTTTCGAGTGTGTAATACTTTTCCCTTGATGGAGAATGCAAATCATTTGAGTTAACTTTCTTTCTTTGTTTTGTTCCCTTGGTCCATTTCAATTGTTACCTCTGCCAACAAAGTTGGAGAAGTTTAGTTTTTTACCCCTGTTTGTTATGGTTTAGACTTCAAACTTGGTTCATGATATTTAAGTGTATAATCAGCCATAAATTCTGGCATAGTTGTCACATAGACGTCAAACTTTTTTCATTTACAATTTAGACAATGTTATTTTCAAGTATATCTGTTATGTGGTCCTCCTCAATTTTGGTACTTTTCCAAATCACGAATATGATTCTATAAAAATATATTTTGGAGATTAAAGGGGAACCCCAAGATTAAATTTTCTGTGGATAAATCTATAGAACAATTAGTGAAATTTCACAATGTTGTGAAATTTTGTCAGTTAGGTCACAACTAATTGTTCGGTGTATTCATAGAAATTTTAATCACAGAGTTTCCCCTTTAATGTCATGTGGAGAACATTCTTTTATGTTGTTTTTGATTTATGCCTTTTTTGTTGTCATTTCCTCTCCAGCCATATCCTTACTGGTTCAAGGATAGGAGATGCTCACGTCTGGGATGACCTGTGCCAGAGGTTTCTTTCTCTATGTTATATTTTTTTCTCCTCTGACCTGTTTTGCAATGCATAAAACCCACTATTTTGCACTATATAACATTTTATCTAAATCATTAAAAGGATAAAATCACATATTGCCAATTAAAACCAGTATCAATTTAATATGTCCTTATAAAACATTAACTTGTTTAGCGGTGGATCCAGAATTTTTTTTTCTGGGTACTGATATGCCAGACCAGAGGAGATTGTGTTTGCAGTTTCCAATATGACATAAAAAAACCCCCCTAATTTCCACTGTTTTGCCTACATTTGCCCCAGAGAGTTACCTTCACAGACTAGTTCACTGGTGTCTTTGGCATTTTTATTTTGTTTTAAAGCTGAAGGGGGGTGGGGGTAAGGCACTCGTGAATCCCCCTGTAAATCCACCACTGTAGTTAGATGTGTGGATTCCGCATTACTTAGTCCGGTCCTCCATATGGTTTCCAACTGCATTCTAAAATGTAAATATTAAATACAACAAGCCTTGAGCCATGATCGCCCTGCACTTTTCTTGGTACCAAGATCATACAAGGGAATTTTTATTGTTGTTTGCACGTGAACTTTTTTGCTTCAGTAAGTTTTACCAAAGTCATGGTAACGTTTTCGAAGCCATCAACTAAACTTTTAGAACTGCAACTGAAAAAAAAACAACAGTTTTGGAGATGACAGATTTTTGGTAAACAAAGAATTTTTTTAACAGTTCCGAATAATTGACCTCTTGTGTCATAAAGCGTGCATGATTTTCAGATGGCCAATGGTGACCCAGGTCAGTAAATTTCACACTAGATTTTTGGCAAGGTGAAACTGTCTCTGTAAGTTTTATTGTGGAAACTTACCGTGCAGCTCGGTAAGTCTTAATAAAGTTACTGTTCTCTTCGCACAGGATTTATTATGGTAAAACGTACGTAGTCTTACCAAAAACTCAGAAGAAACTTTATTGATACACCATACATCACGATAAAATCAACACACAGAGAAAAAAACAAACAATGCACTTACATTAAAATATGTGTGTAGAGTTGATAAAGATTTATAAATCCCAACTTTGAAATTTGTGAAATAAGATAGCATAACTCTAAATAGTTGACTGGACTATACCTATCTAATTATGGTATATCAAAAGCCATGTCTACACGGTAACTTCTATCGGATGAGTAACTCCGATAATTTTCAGTGGAGGTCACGGTGTGCGTCTTCACGATAGTTAACTCCGTTAAAATATCGGCATCAAGGTTAAAAAACACATGTGTTATCAATCAAACTGTGAGCTAATCGCGAATAGCAAGGCTTAAGTCCGATAAATAACGGAGTTAACCTTGACGATATTTGTGGTTAGTGATCCGATTATTGGAGTTACTACTTCCGTACACACGGTCACCTAACTCCGTTATTATCTGATACTATCTGATAGAGTGCCTGATCAGGATGATCTCCTTGTCGTGTAGACATGGCTAAAGGTGTATATAATATGCATATTCAAGGCATGTTATAAATTTAATTATTAAATTACAATATTTAAAATGTAATCTAGCATAGCCATGGGATGTAGTCTAAATGATTGTCTTGTTATGTGCTATAATCTGCAAGTGTTTAAATGTACTGTACAATCCTTTATTTTTGCACCCCTTTATTTTGCAGTTTTGTAATGCAATAGTTTGCGACCATTATTTTTCGCAATTGCTTTATTACAATTACCTACATTTTTTCATCACCATGAATTTTTTTTTTTAATTTTAATTTTTCTTATTGTTAATATAGTACCTTTAGGTGCTTACTATACCTAGGGCTATAAATATTTTGAAAATTTAAACATGTGATTTGATTTTGTAATCAGAATTGATTATAATAAATACATGAATGTATAATTACAATCATTTGGTATAAAATATAACCATATGTGTGAACTTCATTCACTTTCACAGTTGTTGACCACTGTGTCCATTAATAGAATTTTGTGGAAACGAGTTCTAATTAAAGGCACGCTAAATATGGTGACTTAGTACACAAATTATTCGCAATTTACTATTTGGATCATTCCCATCAGAATAGTGATACACCTATTAATGCATCATGAATATAAAGAGTTTTAGTGTACAGTATTGAGTGTTAATTGTGAATGAAATAAAGTGAATTATCTGAAAACGAATGTTGTTAAAAACTAATTTTTTTATTGATATCATTTTTCATAACAACTAACAAGTGGGGTTTTTCCAATGGACTTTGTCAAGGGGATGAAGCTAATCATGATTCCCATAAAATCGCAACACCAATTCCGCGCAATGCGAAACCACTTTTGGGGATGCAGTGTATGAAAATGCTCACTGTGGTTATGCAAAAGACTGAGTACTATGAACAGCAAATCTGTTCATAACTGTGGTAGAGCCAAGCCAAAGGGTCATAAGTCACAAAGCTAGTTTTCCACAATAGGCAGAAACAAGAAATTGTCAAGTTGTTCACTATTTTGTTTATCTCAAAATCATACAGGTTAAGGATTCAACTTTTCACAAAAATGCAATTTAAAAAGACCCTGCTCAGCCCCAGTATACTGATAAGCAATTTTTAAATGCAATTTTCTCAAAACTTACATTTTAAATGTTCAAATTTTGATTTTCATGACTTTGCAAGGAAACACATTTGAAACTGATTTTTTTGCCTCAAATTTTAGTTCCATAATTCATAAATACCGAGCCCGAAAGAAAACTGTAGATGGAAATTGATCAGATATTGATTCTAAAATTTATTATGATGTATTCATCTTTGTGTTTTTACCCGCATCGGGTCCTAGGCGTATTATTATTATTTATTAATTCATAAATAACTCCAAAAGGTCCACTAATCAACTTCAAGTAAAAATGTATAATGCATACTCCAAGCAATGAGATACATGCCATCGTGACAGGATTTAATATTTCAACATAAATTATTTCATCATTAGGAATGTTTCCTGATGATGACATAATTACTTTCTATAAAAAACTCCAATTTTAATTTTTTGGCTTATGCCTCAATTGGCTTGGCTCTGCCACAAATGCGAGTATTGGAATAGCACTCCACATCAGAGCTAAAAGTAGACACAAAGTTTATGTGACATCATTACTCAAAGCAGGAAGCTGAGATATGTGAATCCCTGTATGCAGGCCTAGCTTTAAAAAAAATACAATAGTAAATTTCAAATTTACTGTAAAACTACAATATTTTTATTGGATTGAGTACCATCAGAAGAATTATGAAAAAACACTGCTGCTACGGGACATGTGATAACGGTTACCAATATAGCGATAGCCAACTTATGAAGGATGTTTTCTTAATTTTCTGAAGCCGAAAACGAACAGAGAAGAATGAGAGCCTGCGAGGCGCCTAGCTCCGTGAATGTTGAATGAACTGGACAAGCCATGTGACTCTCAGTTTCATTCATTCTACAAAGTATTTCTCTATTTATAGAATAACTGTTAAAACACGAATAACTGAATCACATTTGCATCAATTATACACAGAATAATGATGGTACAATCATAGGAATATTATTTCTCAGATTGCAAAATAAAAATGTAATTGTAATTTTGTAATTTTTTTAAAGGTCAAAAATATTTCACAATTTTCTTCTGACTAGTCAGTGGTATAGATATATATATCTATTTTGCCTAAAAGAAATTTAGATATCCACATAGGCGTCCCTGTTCAGGAGATATGAATTTTTAAATATCTTGCTGTCCTAAAATCTGTCATGAATGCTGTGCTATTCCTGCTGGTTTTGTTTCAATACTCTAGCATCATCATTTCACCGATAGAGGGCGTCTTCGTGATGTCACCAACGCTGAGTGCTGTTGTGTCTAATGATTTTTTAAACGTCCTGATTCATTGCAAACAAATTGGCAAAGCTAAAACTGGTTCAATTCTGTCAATTATTTTGTGATGAATCTGGATTCCTACCAATCTGTGTCGCTGACTACTGTTGTGTGTAGAGATTTGTATAAAATGCTGGAGCAATGGCTTAACGATTTTATGGAAACCAGTGTTTAAGCAATATACTCAAGGAAACAGACACTGGCAGGTCTTAAACTGTGGGCCTTCTCACATTATACTGTGTAAAGTATAAAGTAATAAAGTAGATAAATTGTACAAAGGAGATAAAGTAAGAGTGTGAATTTGTAATTTAAAGATTTGAAAATGGAAAAAAAAATCTATTTTCCGAGTCGAAGGCTCATAGGCTGGAATTTATTTCCCATTTCAGTAGTGTGAAGCAGATGAGAGTGTAATACTCCACTTGAACCCCTTTCACACAGAACTTTAAACTGGGAATATTGCGGTAATTCACAAATGCTGGCTTTAGTGTCAAAGGGTACTCCTTTCAATGCTGGCACAGTGCGGTTAGACCACCTAAGACTCATAAACATATTACCATACCGTCACTACCTTAGCCGATGTGTATGAAAGGTTCCAGAGTATACGCAGTGAAGCATAACTAAACAAGGGCCAAAGTTGGAAACCTGTATTATTAAAACTGTCAATTTTATGCCTTTCGCTCGGACCCTTTCACACAGGAAACCATTATATTACTGGAATTTGACCTTCTGTGTGGAAGGGATTAGACCGGCTATAATGCCGGCATGGTTATGGTAACATTGTAGTATTTTCTGTGTGAAAGGGATTCTAGAGTGATTGCTAATTGATCGTAGGTTACTTTCCAGAAATTTGCCGGTACCCAACATACAGCTGGGTAGACTGAAACAATGAGTAAAGTGCGTTGCTCAAGCGCACAAGCAACTATTTGAGAAATCAGGGGTTTAGATCCCAGGCTTATATGAGTCAATTCAACAGGTTTAAATATACTTTATTCCATTTTTCTTAAATTAGGAATTACACTTTAGGAAATAATGTGAACATACAAATAACTTGCAATAGTAATTACACAAAAATTATAAATTTACAAATAAAGTGAGTTTTTAGGTAGACACTAAGTTTTGCGCTGCTATCTTTAACCATGTGTAAAAATAAATATTATGCATATATTAAATTCGGTGAAACGGCCATCACCAAATCTGTCCACTATATGATGTATTTTAAATATATGAAAAAAATTTATGATAGATAAAATGCTCATTTCTGGGCCATTCAGCCACTCCCATTAGAGTGATAATAATGAAACATGCAGATATCAGCATAAGTTAACATCCACTGCCCAAAACTCATTATTTATTGATAATAATTCATCTCCAATTTGTTATTAGTGAGGTTTCGCAAACTTATGAAATACGAAAAAGAAAACGGATACGTCACACTCCAATTTTTGAAAGTTCCTAAATGTGTTCAAAAATATATCAAATTTTCTATCTATAAATTGTCGATAATCGTCGTAAAATACTAACCAACTGTGACAGATATTTAAGGTGTTATATTCAAATATTACAAGAAAGTATGATGTATCCGTTTTTGTATTCGTATTTCGTAAGTTTGCGAAACCTCACTATTATGAATCTTTGTGTTGCCCAAGAACAATCAACCAAGAATACCGAAAATTTACAAGTAATTTGATCGAATTTGAGCAAACATGGCGATGAGACAACTCATTTTCTTAATAACATATTTCAATCAGTGTAACATATTTCAGAGTATGCAGTGTTTGACAACAATTAACCTATTTAAACTCCCTTCACACCTAATGATAATATTGATATTGTATCAAATTAGCCAGTTTATTTTTGTCCTATCCTATTTAAAGATCAAATGTATAGATTTTGTGGCATAAAGTCACACGGGTAGTCTGTCTAAATTTGATAGTTATACTAGCCAGCTTTATTTTTGTGATATTTTGGAAGCTCAAATATTTCTACTACACAAGTCAACCATTTGTACTTTTAAGTCAAAAACCTTTGTATCAGCCAAGTTCTCAACATACTACTTGCTGAACTTTGTACAGCAATATTTTGTATAATAAATACAAGAACTTACATTGTGAATCTACTTTTTTCAATTTCATTTGTTTAGATACAAGACTTTGCCTACTGGCACTGATTTTGAAGAATAGAAGTTTGTTGTCTCCTGATATTAATTCCAAACTCTTTGAACCTTTTTGATTAATACTTGTCAGCCTGGAACCATTTGAACTATAGCAAAAATGTTCAGAAATTATACACAGAAACACTAGAACTCAGCAAAATCAAAGATTATATTTTGCATTGTTTACAGATAACAAGAAGCTTGATTGTCATTCACTTTGATTTTCTGTAGGAAGATTAATTTTGGAGAATATGCAAACTTTAATAGGAGGATTTTTTGAAGGTACAATATACCAACAATTCTAGAATTTATTTTGAACAATTTTCTTAAAGTAATCCTTGATTTTGAAAAAGTATATACAGTTAACTTTTCAAATATCTTGTGTTATCAGAAGAGATCCAATTTAATCTATGCTAAAAGTAGTGACTTAATACACAAAAAATCATACTTTACAGCGGCTCGTTTATGATTGGGAATGCAAACTACTCTATTAATGCATTAACTTTATAAATACTAAACAACATTTGAACCATCCATTTTGTTCAGTTCTTTGGAGAGTTTGATTTAGAAAGCCAAGTGTATCTATGATTACATTGAGACTTTTTAAAAGTCTTGTTTAGCATTCAGTTTTCAAGAGGATTGACTTTGGAGAGTAACTTATATTACTCGGAGCTTCCAAGTCTCAAAGGCCGTGTTTCCAGAGGAATTTCAGATTATCCGATAAAATATCATCCAATCAAATTGCATTTAGGTCAATTATTGGATAATTATCGGAATATTATCGGATAATTTTATTACGTCAGAACAGGTTAAACACCCGTTTCTACAGCACTTTTATCGGATAATTTTTATCGGGATAATTTATCGGATAATTTTTTCCTGCGGAAACACAGCCATAGATTGTCTTAGAGTAACCAGGATCTTTTCCAGGCTCCTGGAATTGTCAAATTTTCTTATAGTAGAGAGTGTTAACCTCCCTTGTCTTCACTTGAAGTAATCAAATTTTAGATTTTCCCTTGTTTTATTCCTTATAGAACTGTGTTGTAATATCTCTGACAATGTTTGATTGCATTGTATACCGGGATGCCAACTTATCTTTGAACAAAATTGATAGACCGATTGAAAAAAACATAATAAATACAGCAATTTTGGAAATTGTCTATTCATTGGGATTCTTCATGAATGTGTTGTTTATTCAATCAATAATTAGATTTTATAAAACGCATACTAAAACAAATGTGTTTTTTATCAGTGCCAGTCTCTCAAACATTCTTATTTCATTAATAGGAATGTTATTGAATATTATTTCATTTTTCTATGATCTTGATGTAACTTTTTTAAACTTTATGCTTACTATCTACAGTTTACAGACCTTAATGATATTCAGTTATATTCTGCTGATATCTGCTGATCGTTATCTAGCTATATTTAAGCCTGTAATTTACCAGAGCTTACAGGTGAAAATTTACAAATTTATTTGCAGCATTATGTGGTTTTGCTCAATATTATTTCCTGTTATAACACAGTCCATGTTCACACAATTTACAAATTTTATTTATAAGTTCTTTGTCATTTTTGCATTCATTATTAGTATTTTAGGTTCAATTCTAATGTTTATTTCAATAATTTTGAGTGTTCTCCTATACTGGAAAATCCGTAAAAGAGAGCTACTAGATCATATTAAGAAAAAGAGAAATCATTTAAGAAAATCTAGACAATTAGCAAGAACATTGATAAGCTGGACATTTTTGTATGTATTTCTTTTTGTACCATATTTAATTTACCTCCAGCTAATACCATCTTGTTATCTTTTCTGCAATTTTTGTTTTTATTTTATAAAATACCAAATGCTTTTTGAAGAAATAGCTGAAACAGGGATGTGTTTATACATTGTTTTCTTTCCTATACTACACTGGGTACGTCTTCCCAGCTACAGACATGCCCTATCAAGAATGTTTTTGCGACGACCAAACAGAGTTGCTACGACAACAACATGAGACAAGTTTATCATAGTGATCTCATGGATTTTACAGAATTCACAAAGTGAGTCACATGATGGAAAATAAAAAAATGTAGTGATACTACAATTTTTATTTTCCAAAGTATCTTGTAAATTGATTGGAACTAAGTGGATCCAAAGATATGAAGAACATGTGAAGTATGGACACATGCTTTTCAAAGAATTTCCACAAAGTAATCCAACACTAAACAATTAACATCTCAGAAACGTCTGCAGGAGGAACACTTTTCTTCATTAAAACTGATGTAGAATATGTAATATTAATGAAATTTAAGCACCATATAGTACTTCACTAAAAATTAATCTTATAAAAACCTTCAGATCTTCTGTATTTGGTGTTTTTTTCAATTACATTCACATACTAAAAAATTGCTAAGTAATCTTGTTATGCCCAAAAATTTTATTTATTTTTATCAGCATTCATCTGCATACATTCAAGTCATTCTCTTCTTTTCAAACTATTCCTACTCTCCGAGATTTTGAAGAGTATATATATATATTATACTCTTCAAAATATTGCTTCATAATACTGGTATTGTGTTAGTTTAAGCTCACCACTGCATCAAATGTTTAATAATTATATGACATGAATTTTCTATCCAATCGATGTAGACCCCGACTATGTCAATCTTATTGGTAAACTTATAAATAGGTTGATGTAATATTTGAAAACAAGACTCTGTAAATTATGAGTTCATCAAAATATTGATCTAATGTTATAAAGGACATTATGGAAAAAACACTAATTATGTAGGAAGAAGTATTTTTTGTACAAAACATTAATATGAAGCATGCTCCTTGAAATTAATAATGTGGCTATAGATGTGAAAACAAGTTAATGATCAAATTTTAATATATTTTTTGTTTAACTGAACAGTACTTAATCCTACTAATAAGTGTCTGATGTATTATTACTCTTTCTTAATAATTGGATTTTTGTGGTGTTATGATACACCAAGGATAAACCGGTCTCTCTACTGGTGGTATTTTTTGTGGAGATTGGGAAGTAAATTGGGAGATTCTTACTTCTTGAGTTTAGAGTGAGTACATTGCATTATTTTACATGTGCGTGAGATATTTTGCATATAGGACCAATGGTTTAACATCTCATCCTTTGTGCAATGCATCAAGTTAATATGTTTACTCTTTTCTGTTTGTTTTGTAAATAAACTACGTTGCCTCCTGTATACAAACTGAGCAGTGCTGGTATGGAAAAATAACGTTAATGATCTTGACAAGACATTCAATACCGGTGAAGAATGTCTGCATCTTTAAAGTACAAAAAAGTCATATTGCATATAAGACCAATAACATTAAAGATCTTGACAAGACATTTAATGCTGATGAAGAATGTCTGCATCTTTAAAGTAGTAAAAAAGTCATATTGCATATAAGACCAATAACATTAATGATCTTGACAAGAAATTTAATGCTGATGAAGAAAGTCTGCATCAAGTGTAAGAAAGTCATATTTCATATAAGACCAATGGTATGTCATCCAAAAGACAGTGTGTTAACTCTTCAGCCTAAGCATAGTGTGATCGTGAATATAAACCTTAAAAAAAATCATGTTTACCACGGTTCAGCGCATAGTACAAAGAAAGCTAAATGCAGCTCGCATGCTATTAAAATCAATATTTAATGTTGACATTATTGAATTATTAGATAACAGAGTGTTAAGTGCCCAGCTTTTTAAATAAATGCTGTCTACATATATACGGTATTTAATATGATAAAAGTGCTTCTTTGTCCTGCTTTATTGATGGATAACAATTGTTTGCTGTTGCAAGTTTCACGCACAATTTTTTGTAGCGTTCATTTTTGAAGAATAAGATTCTATTTGAAAGAATATGGAATTTTGAATCCGTGGACTGAGAACTAGATTAAGATCTGTTTGCAATATCAATGCGGTCTTGGTAAAAGATGTTGTTGAAGGGAACATTTCCTAATTAGATATTTATATACAACTTTAGAAAGCGTTTTTTCATGGATTTTGTTTAATAGATGCATTATTTTATCACTAAAGTTTGTTTCTTCTGTAACAAAAGAACATAATCGTAATTTAATCTATGGACTAACAATAGACTTAAGTCTATTTGCAGCACATTGCAATGCAGTCTTTAATGAATGATATTGTTGAAGGAAACATTTGCAATGTTGATACTGGTGAAAGTATATTTTTAATGGATTGATGTATTATTCTATCATTTGACTGTTTAAAGACTGTTTAAAGACTGTTTAAAGACTGTTTCTACTGTATATTACATACAACTTAAATCCAATCCTAATGATTTATTGGCACTTGCTGTAAGTCTTCTCTGAAAACTTGGAATCTACAGACTTAGGACTAAGTACTGTATATAGATTGACAATATATCTGCAACTGAATTTTAATCTAAACTTGCTCATACTTTGTGTATAAATTTCAGAGCAGTATGTAAGTTATCCAATGATTTATTGGTACTTGCAGGTTTTCTCTGAAACTTTGGAATCTACAGACTGAGGACAACTGTATGTATATAGAATAAGAATGTATCTTTAACTGAATTTTAATATAAACTTGCTTATACTTTTTGTATAAATTTTAAAGCAGTATGTCATTTATCCTAATGACTTATTGCACCTGATGAAGGTTTTGTCTGAAAATTTGGAATCTACAGACTGAGTATATAGATTCTGAATTTTAATTTAAACTTGATTGAACTTGTTATATAAATTTTAGAACGATATGTAAGTTCTGATATCTTTATACATTTTTAGAAAGTATATTCATCATGGAATCTTTGAGAAAAGAAAATGTAACTAATGGTTTTAGTTCATTGTCCTTTTATGACATAGATTCAGACAACAACCAGTGGCTTGTCCTTGAATCCTTTTTCATAGTACTTGCTGTCATTGGATTTACTTTAAATTTTGTGTTCTTTATATCCATCATGAAATATTCACGGATCTTAACAAAATCAAACATCATCATTGCAAACACTGCATTGTCTAACAGTGTAACAAAATTGTCCTATGTATTATTAACTATATACCGTAATAAGCAGTTTATGTATTTTTTAATTGCCTTGATATTTATGCATATTTTCCTTTATGTTTTTGATATAGCTTGGCTGTCTATTGATCGCTACATGGCAGTTTCAAAAGCAATAATTTACAAAAATATCACACTGAAGTGGTATAAGTTTACATGCCTTATTTTGTGGATATTTTCCACTGTTGCGGCTTTCAGCATTTATATCTTAATATATATCAGGATTTCTTTGTTTACCATGGTGTTAGATTTAACAGTGTTAATAACAAATATTGTTAGCCTGATTGTAATTGCGGTCTCCTGTTTATTAAATTTATTGCTGTACAGAAAAGTGAAACGGACTGAGGAACTAACAACGCAACAAACTCAGAAACAAAATTTGGGGAAATCTCGGCATTTGGCCATGACACTTTTTGTATTATCAATAAGTTATCTGATATTTTTCTTACCCTACACAATATTAGATATATATGCTTATTTCTGTTTACAGTGCAACTTAGACCATGCGATTTCAGTGACTTCTAAAGCATGTGGGATGCTTGCTTTAATGTACTTTCCCGTTCTATATTGGGTACGTTTACCAAATTATTGGAAACGAGTAAAAGCGGTTTTGTTATGTAAAACAGCAAATCAAGTAGCCAATTCAAGTTAATGGTACTATTGTCATTTGAACACATTTTTACTTTGAAACGAATAGAAATATTGGTATGTTGCGGAATAAAATTGTTAAATTTAACTTTAAGACAAACTAAGCAGGTACTTTAAAACATTAAAAGGTGTAAAAGTGTTCTTGATAATTGACAACATCTAATACCCTTTTCACACTAACATGTTACGAATTTTAACAATAAGTTGTAAAAACTTTGATCTTCCGAGATTTTTTGTTAGTTTCACAAATGTACTTTCAAGCCATGAAAAATCTCGGAAAAACTCAGAATAATTATTTTACATTATTGGGGGTGCTATTTGTTTGCAACAACTCTATTTTTTCATGCGATCTTTGCATAGAAAAAAACATCTACAACTAAACTAGGCCTGTTAGCAAATTATCAAGATTATAAATATTCCATAATCCTTCGCCTTCGGATAATAACGTAAATTATTACTTCTTGCCCAATTGCTGTTGTCGAGCAAGGCTAGCTAGAAATTTAGGCCGGCAGTAGGTACTTACCATTGTTTGAGCATGTTTGAGGCAATCAGCGCGACAAGCAGAGTAATGGTAATAGCTGTCGGTGAATTTTACGAAGCCTTTTGATAATTTTTTTCTACATCAGACATGTGGAATTTAGAGAGATTTTTTTTTATTTTAGGTGTAGGCCTATTAACAGATGGTGGTACATTTTCCATCGCTGATGCCATTCGTTTGAACTAAAAAAACACATAGCCTACAAAAAGGTCAATTAGTTAAATTATGTTTTTATATATTATGAGGATTTGATTTCACTATCATCCAACCTGTTACTTGTTAATATTTGCAAAATAGCATCAGTGGGAAATGGGTATAAATCTTAAAATTCAAAAAAGTTGCTATATTTTCAGCCATGAAAGACTGTTCACCAAAAAACTATAGAAAATAATAATAATAATAATAGCACTGCTCTTCGACAGCATTTAATTTAAGTTTCGTTTGTACACCACATTGTACACATTGTACAAATTTAAAAAAGACATAGAATACAAATACAGTCATTATATGTAAAATTTAAAACATGCAATAGACCTACTTACAAATATTAGATTTAGTTTATGATACTACAATGGACACGACATTTATCTAGAAACTTGGGCGTTGAAGAGTTTAATAGACTTAGGAATTAATGAATTTTTAAAACATCTTGTATGGGTATAATGGGATCCGAGATGAAGGAGAGAGGGGAGAAAAATAAACTCATGGAAAAGTGGGTGGGTTGGTTGGGAAAGAATATGCTTAGTAAAAGTGAGGGCAGCAGAGTCAAACTCTAGATTTATATCTAAAAAATCTGAATTAACCAAATGACTTGCTCTACTAATAATTTTGTTGAATAGGTTTTTATCATTAAAAGTTATACATTCTCCTCATACAGTGATACAAAAGGTGATTACACTAACAATCATAGTTTGGTAGTACAGTTCAAGAATTTTTGTATCAACTTTAAATGAAAACAGAGGAGTTTCAGGTTGATGAAAGCTTATGGCGTATCGAAAGAGTCATGCTTATTTGCTATCCAAAAAATGTTTTGAAACTGAACATTCAAATATAGCATTGTGTTCATCAAAATATTGAAGTGTCTGTCAATTTCTTACTATAAGTGAAAATATAAATGAGTTTTATGTGGTTAAGGTAGGCCAGCTTAACCGAAGCCAGCCTTGATAGATCAAAGCCTTCCACGGGAAGGAAGATGGCTCTTTCTTAAGCCATTCTTTCTTACTCTACAAAATGTTTAAAACCATATCAATGCAATTGGGAAAATGTCTCACAGAACATAAATCCAGCGCTGAGAGCTCAAAATCAGCAGTCAGAGAACATCTTGTGAGAAGCGGTGGTCACAATATAGATTTGACTGGGGTTAAAGTGCTCAAGAGGGAATTCAAGGAATTTTCTCGTTGGGTATTTGGAAGCCATTCATACTAAAACCAAGGGGCCAAATTTGAACAGAGACAAAGGCTTGGACTTAGATCCTGTCTGGGACACCCTGCTTCAAAAATCGAGTGGGATGAATTAACTTCTCAAGTTTCAATGACGTCATTCACATCTGACATAATCACCAATGAGAAGATCACATCAAAACATCAGGTGAAGACGGATGTAGTACATCCGAAAGTACTCCTGAGGTACGTAAATTTCTGTAGTGTAGAAGTTTAAATTTTTATTTCCATGTCAATGCAGCTTTTGTACATGATACTAGATTTTTTTAAAAGACAGCTTGAGCTCGTTATTGTTGATGTTCATGATGCGAACGCATGTACTAACATTTTCATTCTGTCTATTGTGCATTCTGAAATGGAACGTCTTTTTCATCCAAAGTCAATTTTCCTCACCAAATGTCATTTTGATTAGGGTCATGCCTTAAAAAAATCTACCCAAAAATTAAATTTATATGGAAATACACCCGTTTATTATTTCTAAAATGAATAAACATGGTTAGTTTACTTGCATACTTTAGATTTATTCAAGTAAAAAAAAAAACGTAAAAGTTAATACATGTAGGTTGTAGATTGTATCCTCGTGCATGTTACCCAGGCTATTTTCTCTACAAAAGCAAAGCAAATCCATCCGCTTTAGTTTTTAGGATCCACCAAAAACATAAATTCTGTCATTACTTTGCATTTTGTTTATGTTTGGAAGTAATAAAATGATATAAATATGATGGATCAGTATTATATTTATAATTGTATAGTAAAATTTAGAATGTTTTAATTTTTTTGTCTTTGGAAGCATTGTGCCTTTAAAAAAAAGTTTTTACACTGTCATTTTTTTTTTATTTCGTGTCACATCCAACAGCAAGTTTACTCGCCACTTACAGGATGAGATCTACGCCATGCTCTAAACCAAGTTCAGTTTCTTTAAATTAATTGTTGTTTTCAGTTGAACATGGATCTGCTTTCTTTAATGAATCTTTTTCTTTGCTCCATGGTTGCACTGGGAGCTATGTGGACCAGTTGAGTTGCTTTGAATTTCAGGTCAACAAGCAATATGAAACTTGGATTATGGGCTGCACTGGAGACATATGCTAGTGTTATTACTATATTAATACCTATCATCATTAGCTAGCTATTTACTTAATAGCTATTAAAAACATAATGATATTATTACAATTAATATTTAAAAGCCAATTTGCAAATCAATAATTCATCAAACAGAGTTCACAGTCTTTTGTAAAATTGCCTTCAATTAAGGTTTAATGGATTTCAAATTATAGAGTGCCCTTTACAAGCAAGAATCTCTATGGACTATGGAAACAAATTTGTAGATGGAAAAATCATACAAAAGAAGCAGCAGAAGAAGCCACCCCCTTCATTCTCAGAAAAAAAAAAAAAAAAAAAAAAAACAGAACGCCAATATTATTAAGGCAAGAGACCTTGAAAATAAAGAGCCCAAACAGTTCCATTAAAAAAAAATCATATTTTCGGAAAGAGACACCTCCCTCACGTACCCAACCCCCGCTCAGTGCTACGCACCTTGCCAGCAACCCCCTTTTCCAAATCCTAGATCCACCACTGGAAAAGGTAGATATAGGTAGTTAACATGGTTATTGCTATTAAAACTGCCATACATTAGCATTGGCACCTAAACACATTAATATCCCATTGCAACCAAACCTCATAACTCTCAATTAACAAAAAGTCAGCTCATCTCACAAGAGAGGATATCAAGGGAGGCTGGTCAGCAATGCTCTACCAGTACATAGAAAAATATAGCCATTTATAGACCTCCCGAAAACTTAGAACTGACATCATAACAAACAATTGCTTAATGACCTTAAGGTATCAATATCGACAAATATACTACCTAGTTACTAGGTAGTTTTCTGTGGTGCTAGGTAGATCTTTCTAGTACTGTAATTTAATATGGTAGACCCACCCACGGTAATGACTTTAACAGGCGCGTTATAAATGTCAAATTATTAATTATTCCATTATCATTATTATCATCATCATCATCATCACAAATTTGTCTATGAGGTAACTTCATGAAAGTTTGCCACCAAATTCACCTACGTGCGAGTCCTGCTTAAGTATTGTTGGTTAAAATGTCACTCATAAACATATTGATCACAGATTCATGAAATGCAGTGAAATTTGTATATTCTTGTTAATTTGAAAATTATTTTATTGTTTAAATTTGGGGGTTTTTTAGCAAGAATGAATTCTTAGTGATGTATTTACACTCATGTATTTCAAAATCTATAAAAGAGAGATTTTAAACTAAACTTATTTTGCAATGGAGTTGTGACGAAAGATAATATGTGGCCGAACCAAGACAAAATTGAAAATCGAGTTATGTATAGTTTATGAAACCACACATTATTATATTTCAAATGCAACAAAAATCAGTTTCATACGATGTTTCATTGCGAAGTTATGAACAATCAAATTTTGAGCATTTAAAATGCAAGTTTTTAGAGAACTGCATTTGAAACTTGGTTATCAGTATACATTGACTAAGCAGGGTCATATTAAATTGCATTTTTAAAATACTATTTGATCATATATCTGAAAATTGTTATGTAGTATGAAAGTTGAATGTTTAAACTATATGTTCTTAAAATTAAATAAGATTTTTAAAAAAATGATAATTTTAAAACAATTGCTGCCTATTGGGACAGGTATAATGAATAATAATTCTAGTCTTCTGGACGTACTTTTTTAATGATTGCTATAATATCGTGTCCAATCCAGAACACGTCATCAGGCTGACTGACTGATCACTTGGCGGCAAGGGTGCGTTGACCCATCATTAAAAAATAAGTCCAGAAGACTAGAATTATTATTTATTATACCTGTATACATTCCTGGATTACTGAAAATCTTCATAGACGTGCCTATTGTGACATTTGCTAATTATGACTCCTTAGGCTTGGCTCTGCCATATATTGACAGAAACACCACTAGACTTTGATAAAATACCGGCAAAGGCAAAGGATTTAGAGTAGATGTGTGAGTTGTATGGTCGAGCAGTTAATGTAGAGGAACCGTGAACCATAGCTATAACAACAGCATGGGTTCGAGACCCGCTCGCACCATGGTTCTGGTGGTGGAACAAGTCTTCTCGGATAAGGACTATAAACCGTAGGCCCAGTGTATACAAACGGCTCGTGTGCACTATAAAGAACCCAGTACATCTTTCGAGACGAGTAGGGGGTTACCCCGGTGTACTGGTCCATACATCCCCTGCCGTGGATAGGTGAATGAGCGCCTGTATCGGGCAGCAGGACATGACGTGACCCTTAGGAGGTAGAAAGTCTCATGAATGTGTAACATCTGGTCCACAGCGCCTTGAGACTCTTGAGGCGCTATATAAATCGAACTACACTACACACACACTACACAGTAGTTGTATTTATTTTTTATTGTGCTCGAATTGGATTCATTTTTAACCTTGTGTTCTTTACATCCATTGTCAGATGGTGACGAAAAATATTTTAATTGAGAGTACTGCCCTATCCTATTGTGTCTTGTTTGTGTCATATATAATTTAGTTGATGGTTAATAAATTCTTCACTTAAATTTGAACAAATTTTGAAATCTATGTGAATCTATGCCAGAACTTATGGCTGATTATGTGACTTGGACCTTTCCTTGATCTTGACCTTTTGACCTGCCTCTTCAAATAATCAGCTTAAAATCTTTAGTCAAGTAACATTGTGGCCAGGTTTAAAAAAGAGTTTCTGATGAAACTGCAGTTTTTAAGGTGTTTACAAACAGACACACAAAGAGAGGTGAAAAGATAACCTGCACCCAACTCATCGAAACTATTGTGTCAAGCTCATGAGAACTTAAATAGCATTTCCTAAGAGCAAATGAAAAAGAATGTGTTATCTTATGTTACGTTTCCAAGAGCGAAACTCGGGTAAACATGAAAAAGAAATGTGTCAATCTTATATTGTTTCCTATTATTAGTTTGTGTACTCATGTAAAGGCAATGATATAAATAGATCCTCCGTTGTAATTTTATACAAACGATAATTTTACATAAAGAAGCCGTTTAATATAATATTGATTTATTGTTTGCAATGAAGATAGCCAATTACAGGAGAAACTTCTTGTATTTCAAGTGCTTTGTTGTGGATCACTTTATAATGAACTACTATGAACTACACTTTGAATTTAGGTACAGATTTTATGTTGTAGTTTTTGACAGCCTTGTAGCTTGTTGTAGTAGCTTAATGTTTAATTATTGTAACTGACTAAAAGCAGTGAATTCATTTCTTTATGTTTCATTTGAGACTAATATAATATTACATATTCTGTTCTTGTCTTTAGAGGCATTTTATTGTACCCAATTACAATTTGTTGCTGAAAAACACAAAACCTGAAAGAATATCATGTTAGCAGTACTGTAGGTTTTACCTGTTCTTGTCAATGATATTATTTACATATTGAATGACAT
This sequence comes from Nesometra sesokonis, assembly GCA_025631205.1. NCBI lineage: Eukaryota > Metazoa > Echinodermata > Crinoidea > Comatulida > Antedonidae > Nesometra > Nesometra sesokonis. The sequence continues at coordinate 22,576 of JAOTQE010066595.1, forward strand.
ACAGTAGCCAACTACAAGATGATGTATCTTTACTAACAGTACTAACTTCAGGATGATGATCTCCATTTTACACTAGAGAAATATGAGGATCGGAACATTCAATTCCTGTCGGCAAACATTGCTATTCACATGAGCTTGCCCAGCCACTGGAAGCAAAACTTGATTAGCTGATGTATAGAAACCAGAGGATCACCACAGAATTTTGATGTATAAAAACCAGAGGATCACCACAGAATATTGTTTATTTTGCCATACTATTCACTGCCAAACACTTCTTTAAAAAAACTTGTGTGCCAGCATCGCTGCCATTTATGTTGCTTGTGCAGGCAAAGTGAAAGCAAGCCAACTTTTATATTACAGTATTAAAGTTAAAAGAGCAAGGTCATCTTTTCAATGTCTAAGTCTGTCAATAGCAGTATTGCTTAGTGATTTCTACTTTTTTATTCTGTTGATCCTTCATCTTTTTGATAATTCTGCAACTGTGTTTGTACAGAAGCACTTTATACAAAGTGTTTCAGTTTTTGGATTTCGATTTTTACTTTAGTGGTATAACATTTTTTATTTTAAAATTACTGTCATTTGTGGATGAAAGAGTTCAAGATGCATATAAGATTCAAAGACCTCAACAGTGCTAGTACTCCAGTGCCTGAAAATGTGGGATAGTTAATTCCAACAAAGTAAATCATGGAATCAATTATAGAATATAATGGAAGCATTACAGCTGAATTTGACAATAATAATCCAGATTACATTGAGAAGCATTTATACAACAACATTCTCTTTACCATGCTTTCATTTATTGGATTCACTTCCAATTTTGTGTTTTTCTTATCGATCATTCGATATCCTCAGATGGAGACTAAAGCTAACATTATAATTGCAAGGACTTCTCTTTCTTTTACTGGATTATGTCTGTGTAATATTATTATTAGAATGGACATTAATAGAGAGTTATCGGTACTTTCATGGACTTGTCTTCAGGTCCAAGTTATATCAATTGTCCTTGATATTGCCTTTTTATCTATGGATCGATATTTTGCCGTTTCAAGACCAATAATGTATAAAAGTATCTCACTACAGCGGTACAAAATAACTCTAATCTTATTATCAACATTTTTTATCATAATTACTTTGATTATTTATATTCTAATATATGTAAATAATTCATTAGCTTTTGGAGCATTGTTTTACATAATGATAATAAGAGATTGTTTGGCTATAGTAATAATTTTAATGACATGCTTATTAAATGTATTTTTATACAAAAAAGTGAAAAAAGCTGAGCAATTCACAACAGATCAAACTAAGAAAAAAGAATTCCGAAAATCTACTCAATTGGCAGTAACATTGTTTGTTTTGTCAATGGGTAGTCTTCTTTTAAATCTTCCTTACGTTGTTGGCAATTTATATGCACTGGTCTGTGGAGAGGAATGCCGTTATACTGAAATCATTATACTCATTAACACAACTGGACTTCTTTCCGCCGTATTTTTTCCAATTTTGTATTGGATTCGTTTGCCCAATTATAGAAAAGCAGCTAAGGCTGTTTTGTGGTGTAAAAAAGGACATCAAATTGAAAATTCAAGTCAGTGATGATGTTATTATTATAGACCTGCCAACCTCTGATTTGTCAAAATCTAGAGATTTTTTTTAACCTTAAAAAAATCTGGAGATTTTCAGATTACGAGAAAGCTTTGGCCATGCCACCAACAACGATGCTAAATATTTGCTGCCCTCAACTTTAGGCATAAAACTAGCCTCCTGCCCCTGAGATATGTACAGTTGGCGGTGACAATGAAATAGAAAATAGCTGCTCTTTGCTCTTATTACGATCTCAGATAGCGTAGGTGGAGAATTATGTTCAATAATAATGATAAATCAATCAAATTTATGGAAAATCTTGCAGGGGACTTGTAAAATTAAGGAAATCGGGAAAACTGGAGATTATTATCAATATCGGGTGATGCCTGATATCGGGCAAGTTGACAGGTCTGTTATAGTTAAGGGTGATGCCAGTTGTTAGTTAATAAAGTCTAATACAGATCTGCTTGATTTATTACTAGAATGGTGCATGGCCGTTCTTAGTTGGTGGAGCGATTTGTCTGGTTAATTTCGATAATGAATGAGACTCTGGCTTGCTAAATAGTTGCGCCACCCGTTGCGGTGGCCGCTTAACTTCTTAGAGGGACAAGTGGTGTTTAGCCAGTTGGTGCAAGTTGTATAGCTGAGCTGTTAAAGCAGGGGAATCGTGAACCATAGCATAACAACAGCACGGTTTCGTGGCCCGCTCGCACCATGGTTCTGGTGGTGGAACAAGTCTTCTCAGATAAGGACTAAAAACCGTAGGCCCACAAACGGCTCATATGCACTATAAAAGTACATCTTTTTAGACGAGTAGAGTGTTACTCCGGTGTACTGGTTTTTACACGACTCCCAGTCGTGGACACAAGGATGTGCGTTAATATAGTAGCTCCATCAGACAAGTGACCCTTATGGGAGAAGAAAGTTATCGAATGTGCAACATCTAGTCCACTCTGGACCTTTGATGATTATTGGTTCAAATTGGCACAATATAAATGTATGAGTATTATTATTAGTAAATATTTAAATTGGAGAAGAAACACACCAGTTTTAATCTTCATATTGTAGCCAACACACTACATTTATTTACAAAAAGGTGGCCTTACGGCCCATACTAACAAACATGTTTCAATGGACCAACCACCTTCCTCAATGAACACATTTTAGATGGCTAACATTCTATTTATACCAGTGGCTATCACTATGCATTGTTGCTTACTGGTCCATAACCATGATAAAATACTTAAGTAAATTTAAGTAAATTAGGCAAGGTGGGTAAGTTTAAAGCGACAGGGTTAAATTTACATGAAAAAGCTGTTTGTTAAAAAAGGTTTCTCCCATTTGATATACATGGCCTCCTTAATCTTAAGGGCCACCGTAGTTTGGGCGGAGTCTACAATGGTATTTTCTTGGCAATGCAAACTCCTCTTGTACATTCAGTATGGAAGCATTTGCACATCATACTCATAGTAACACAAGCAGACTCCTGAAGGCACAAAAGACAAGAGTATGATGCAAGCAGTTACTTCAGAATTCCAAGAGTTTGCTTTTTATTTTACTGGGTATAGTTTTTGACTCATGAGAATATATATATATCTACTCAGAAAATACATGCATAGATGAAAAATAGTGTGACAAACCCTGGGGTAGCGGAGCAAACTTTTTTTAATGTGATTTCTAAGGCTTAAAGCCTCAGTAAACAAAATTTAATATCTGTATCAGGGGCGGATCCAGGATTTTGTGAAAGAGGGAGGTGGGCGCACTATTTGTGGCGGACTGGGGGTGTTAATGGTTTTAAATGTTGTTTGCCTTCAGTTTGCATGTTTTTAGACTATTCCATGTTATAATTGTCTGAAACTTAATCTGTATTTTATTTTGAGAGAACATCTTGGAGGGACGCCTGCAAGTGGGGCATGCATGTACTTTGACAATATTAGAAGAGGCGTGTGCTGTATGTGACTCCCCTCTAAATCTGCCCATGTATTATAGTTTTGTTTAAAAAGTATTAACTCAAATGCCTATAAATCAGCCATTTTGTTTACTCATTTTTCTCAGGCCATTTTTGTCATTTGTCCCTATATGTCTGCCACTAAGTAAAGTGCGAACAAGTAATGCATTACAATGACATGAAATGTAATATGATGTCTATTACCACCAACTTCTTTCATTAACTAACATGGTTTATTGAAACTCTATCTTTATTGGAATATTGATAATTAAGTTATAATTTCAAATTAGAGACATTGTTAAATGTGTTTTACCTTTTTTGTTGCCTAATATAATTTATTGAAACTGTATATGTTTCTGTCGTTTATCAAAATATAAATGTATAGCCAAATAGATTCGGAACACACAAATAGATACTATGACAAGATAAGCAAGGCTGTTCAGCATTTGATTGGACAAAGTGTTGTTTTAATCTGAAATATAAAAATGGTGTTTTATTTACTGAAAATAACCATATGATTAATAATCTGTCTTTGTGATATTGTACATGGAGAAGTGAAGATTGGTTTACTTTGTCAATATCATCTGTCAATGCAGTATCATTTTTAACAAACAAGCTTTGAACCATTGAGAACTGGGATTTACTTTATACTATTTTTTATATTTTGATTATTCTAAAGGAGTTTGAAAGTTGAATAATTGTACATAATGTTATTGTCTCTGTCGTTTTAATGCTCAGGCAATGTCATACAACACTGGTTTGAGGCTGTCTGAGTTGATTCCAGATGTGATTGCAAATCATGTCAAACTGTCTGGATTGAATCATCGGCCAGATTACCTGTCCTACAATTTGGATTGAAAACCAAGACACTTGTATAGCCAGGACTCTCATCAAAAGACACTGTTTGATTTTACCCTTAAAATACAAAGCCTTTCAATTATTTATCTGAATTTTACTCAATAATGGAATTACTGATGCATGGCACCATAAACAGGAATTTTTCTATAGATCCAAATTCAGAAAATAAACAATTAGATGCGATTCAAACAGTCACTATTTTCCTTGCATTGATCAGTGCTGTCATTGATTTTGTGTTTTTCATATCCATTGTCAGATATCCCCAAAAGTTGACAAAAACTAATATGATCCTTGGAAGTGCAACCTTATCATACTGTGTTGTGCTTTTCTTTTATATAATTAACTTGACACATGTATTTCCACGAATCTATTATTTTTCAATTGTTATTGTTCATATGCAGATTGTATTGGTAGTTTTTGACATTTCACTATTATCGTTTGATCGTTATTATGCTGTTTTGAGACCAATAATGTATAGAAATATAAAACGGAGATTGTATAAAATTACATGTTTTGTATCGTGGACATCATCTCTTGTACTCTCTTGTACTATTTACTTTTTAACTTACATTTATAATGATATTAATTCATACGTGAGAACTATGTATATTATCAGGTTAATAATACATGCAATAAATTTAATCATTCTTGGTGTTTCTAGTGTTTTAAATTTATTGTTATATACACAAGTAAAAAAGACGGAGAAACGAACAATGCTTCAAACTAAGAAAAATGAATTGAAAAAATCTTGCCATTTAGCAGTAACCTTGTTTATTCTAACCATTAGTAATATAATTTTTACGCTACCATATGTAGGAGGTGATCTATATTGCCTCCTCTGTAAGCACTGCTTATATTCTGACATTGTTGCATCAATTTCTGTAATTTTTGGCCTTTTATCAAGCGTATGCTTTCCTATTTTATATTGGATTCGTTTGCCATCTTACCGACAGAAAGTGAAAGTAGTTTTCTTATGTAGAAAAACTAACCAGGTAGGAAATACTTGTCCAATATAGTATGGCAATGAACAGGCAAGTCTACTTCTTGGAAGATTTCCAATTTAAATAATGTATACTGATTTAAAGGATCATAATTAGCATTTGAACTAAACAAAACCAATTTTTGAAGGTCTTGATAGTTTGAGAAACCACTAATATATTTCTGAAAATAATGATCTTCAACATTAGAAAATTTGTTCTAAACATTTTGATGTTCTGTTGTATTCTGTGCTATTCTGACTACAGTAATTTTATTAAGAACCTGTTCTTTGGAAACTCTACAATAATTGTATTGTCTGTTAAAATAGCCTGTGGAAGGAGTTATTAATGGTTTTGGAAAATCCTTTTTTTTTTCATAAACAACTGCGTGAAACTACTATTGGGAAGTGGTGTATGGTAATACTCTGGCTATGCAAAGAACTGCATCAATGATCTCCATAAATGTTAGCATAGTTTTCCCAATGAACTTCGAAACAGCTGAATTTTGGTTACTGATTTTGGTCACACAACCCGAATCATTATTGACAAGTCATTAATTGATAACTGGATAGCTTGGAAGAAATTGGGATGCCTACTAACTGCATCTGTGACTACTGTTATGCATAACAAACAGTTCCAATCGAAAAACTGTAGCCATGGTTTAGCAATTTTGAGTAAACTAGGCGTAATTAATCTATCTTGTAAAAATATATTTTTAGAAGTTACGTTAATCAAAATGTTACTACATGCATGGTAATGACTTGTTTTGAAAACTTTACCTTTTGCCAGTAATAAATTAACTGAAGAACTTGCATTTTCTTAGGAAATTTACCTTTATAAATACTGTACCTCTTTAGAAAGACTTGGCATTTAGTTATTGGAAGTCTTCCGTTTTTCACACTAATTTGGAAGTCATATTGAAAAAGTCAATCATCAATCTAGTGAAGACCTTACATGGTTACCATACTACGTTGTTAGATACCAGATAAATTCTCCAGAATGAGTTGAAATATACCTACTATCTACTATCACTGTATATACTAAGTGGTTCATTAAAAACGAATTTAGCAGTGGATTGGTACGACTTTTAACTTTTTTTTGATGCAGTGATCCTAGGTTCCACCATCTCTGTAATGCTTGTTCCTACAAGTTTCATGGAAATTACCAAGACTTCAAAAAATAATTTGTTTGTACATGTATGTTGACTTAGATGCTCGTGATAATGTCGGCCATTCACCATATTTGATAAAACTATTATAGTCATATGGCTGTTATTGAAAGATTTGCTACTAAAGTTTATATGTTCAATTATTAAGCCATGTCAGTCATCTATCTAAGAAGACCTTGGATTTTTATAGGAAACTCTGCCATTTGTTACTTCAGAAGAACTTTTGTATTTGGTTGTTGAAAGCTTTGCCATTTTACCATCTTTGAAGAACATTTGGAAATCATATCTTTTTATCACTTTTGTTAAAAGCCATGTCAGTCATCAAGATATTGAAGAATGTAAACATTCATTTAAAACTTGTTTTTTTCTGCCATAATGTTAATATAACTCAGCAGTTACATCACTGTTGTTTGAAGTCATGCCAGTCATTACTATATATACTAAAGGTTACATGTTTATTGGAATCTTTTTTTCTTTGTCTTTGGAAAATACATGAATTGGTTGTTTGAACCGAAGCGGTCAACCACACTACTATGATAGACCATATCATGATATCACTATTGTTGGAACAAGGCCATGTCAATTATTAATTTTCTGAAGACCTCATGAAGAGCTTGTATGTTAACAGGAAATTCTACAATTTCTTCAGACGAACTTGTGTATTTTGGTGTCGGAAATTGGGCAATTTTACAGACTTTAAAAGGACTTCTTGGAGATGGTATCATCTTCTCACTGTACTAAATTTATCATTAAGAAAGATAATGTAAAAACTGCTTTTGTGTATGACATTTAGAAATGAAGCCATCAACAGTCTACTTTTTGGGAACTCTATTCAAGATTTAAACATTATATTCTGCAGAGCCTAAAGTGGTAATGCAACAATGCTTGCAAGGTGTATGGAACATTCAATAGCCTTTCAGGCAGATGAGAACAAATAGGTAACGATGCATTGTTGTCACGGGGTGGTGGGATGGGGTAGGGGTTGTGGGGTGCGGAGGATGTGGATGCACCCCCCTCGGGCTGTATATCAAGCGCACATCAAAAGAGCCCTAAACACAGAAAACGGGGTAAATACCTTTTTTTGCTTGTGAAAATAAAAACCTACTCGGATATAGGAAAGTGCGCCCTTTTGCTATTTCCTGGAGTAGGTAGGTTTTGTCATTTTCCCAAAATTTTTTT